>MJUU01018765.1:175761-203447 GCA_002080025.1 Modiolus philippinarum
AAATTATTTTATTATATCCTCTCGAATCAGTTTTATATGTTTCGATATAGAAATTTTCTGAATTTAAGCATCAATAAGGCATGACAAGTTAGATTTTAAGTCTGTAGTTTAAAATATGAAGGGTTTTAAGCCTGTGATTCCATGAATCTTAGCATTAAGGAACTATGAAAAGTTAAAATTTGATGTCTGTAATTTAAACTCGATCTTTAAAAAAGACCAAAACAATATTTTTGAATAGACTATTTCATTTATCCTTTATAAGGAGTTTTATATGTTGTAAAATACAAATTTTATTAATTAAAGTTTTAAAAGGGTTTGAAAAGCAAGATTTCTAGTCTGTTGTTTAAACTAAAATGTTTAATCTTTTAAATACCAAAAACAATTCCGTTTTATTTAAGAATTTACTTCATGATATTCTTTTGATGGAGTTTTATGTTGCGATATTACATTAATTTCAGCATTATCAAGGTTTGAAAAGCAAGACTTTAAGTATGTGGTTTATTTATGCTAAGATTCAAGAAATTTATTTATAAAACTCCTTCAAAAGTATACCGTGAAATAAATTTCAAAATCAAATTGTTTTGGTCATATGCGAACAATAAGTTTAAACCACAGACTTAAAATCTTACTGATCTCGTCCATTGTTTTTATCGGGTCCGTATTGTCCATTTTTGTATATCTGTGTGTCTTCATTTTTCTTTTCTGTGCCGTGCTCATGTCTTTGTTTCTTTGGGGTTTTTTTTCGATATTGCGATTGTCCTTGGCTGTTCGTTTTAGACTGACGGTTCGATTCTCACTTACTTTTAATACTTTGTTGATGCTAAAATTCATAAATTTTATATATCGCAACATGTTAAACTCTTTTGAAAGGATATATGAAATACAATTTTCTAAAAACTGAATTGGTTTTTCCTTTATAAAGATTGAGCGGAAAATGCAGACTTAATGTTCGCCTTAAAGACCTTATTCATGCGAAAAGTAAGTGAGAACCGAACCGTCAATCTAAAACGAACATCGGAAAAACAAAAAAAAAGAGATACAACATGAGCACGGCATAGAAAAGAAAAATGAAGGCACACACATATACAAAGATGAACGACATATAAGAATTATTCGCCAAACAAAAATTATGTATGTGCATTTTTTTGTTCATGATTACAACCAAAAAGCAAATTTTAAATCCAAATTGTAGAATTGATTACATATTAAATGCCTAAAGTCTAATCACTTCTATAAAATTGCATTAATAAATAAATCTACAGTAAATATTTCAAAAAGAAAGCTGAACTTTTAAGCCCATGAGACACTGATATGCATGTAATAAAGAGAAACAAAACACAACTAATTCTGTATAGTATGGTTGCGGTTTCGGTCTCGGGATTCGGTTTCGACGATGAATAGTAAAAATGTCTAGTAGCCACCCTTGTCCGACATGTTGACCTGCTCCTTGGTCGTGCAGTAATAGGGGTACTTATCCTACTGCTATTCTTTATCGATAGCGCTGTTCCCTCGACCATGTCCTTAGATTTGTTCTCCTATACTAGGTCTGTGCTCTGGCCTAGGTTTCTTCCTTAAAGGGGTCCACTAACAATCTTGTTTGGAGGTCTTCTCTTAGTAGGAGATCTTCCCCTCTCATGCCTTTTCTCATTGAGTATTGTGCAGTCTTTGCTTAGATTTCTTGGCTGCTGGCCACAACTTCATTATCAACCTCATCCTTGAACTTTATGTATTCATCCTTTACTTGAATGCCTCTTTCAAAATTTATCAATATTTGGTTTTCTTCTTTAGCTAAATATTGGCTATGCTTATGGGTTTTCTTATCAAATATTTTTTACAAACTTCGAATTTAATACGAAATTGATTTACTGTTTGAATATATTCCTCTGGATATCTTCTCTATCATTACAGAATTTACATTAAAATATTACCGTCATTTTGTTCTGAATTATACTTTATTTACCAATAGTCTAATGGAACCAAATCGATATTGTACGAAGATGTGTGTATTAAATGTATTCAATATCGTTATGACACATGACACTATCGTTACGTTCAAAATAGTTCGGTTCATGTAAAGTAGAACAGTTTACTTATTTCCCGTCCTTGATCAGGACTTCTAAAAGTACCTTTCCCCTTTGCTTTCTTACTGGTCTAACTTTCTGTAAGGTAGGATTCACTGTATCTCCATTCTCCATGCATGCCGTATCTATTATCACATTATTCCCTTATTTGTGTCCAAATTTGTCACAATCTGCTTGATAATGTGCAGATTCATTAGCCTCATAATTCTTTTACGCCCTTAAACAAGATGCACCGTCTGATGCCAAACAAGGGCATCCGAATTAGAATGAACTCACCCTGCCTGTGTTCAACTTCAAAATTGCATGTTCCAAAAATTTCAAACACCTAGCTATTTGTCCCTCTGAATTTTTGAAATTCATGAGCAATTTTGAGGCACCATGTTCACTTCTCACCAAAATTTTCTCTCATACACATAATGATGGAAATTGTTCACACTACAGGCCACCGCCAATAGCTAGCGTCTAGTTACGCAATATCACCTTTCGGCTTTGAATATGTTTTGATAAAATATGAGAACTTTTTCTTCCTTTTCTTGCTCCAAAGATAACATATCACTATCGATTACTTGCATCTGCATCAATAATGAATAAATCCTCCTCTTTAGGGTCTGACCAAAGTGATTTAATCAATGCCCCTTTTAATTTGTTAAAAGCTTTTTGACAGTTTTCTTCCCAGAAAAAATTTTGACTCTTTTTGGTGAACTTATGTTGAGGTTTTGCTATTGTTGCAACATTAGACACAAAGCGACGGTAATATGGGCATAACCGAATGGCATTTCTTGCATGTTTTACATTCGTAGGTATCAGCCAGTCCTTGATAGTCTTGATTTTATCTGGGTAGGTAGCAATCCCCTTTTCACTCAAAGTGTGTCCGACAAATGTGACTTCTTTTTGAAATAGCCTACACTTTTTAGGCCTAAGTTTTAAATTTGCTTATCTAATTCTACTGAATTCTTGTTCTAAACTATCTATATGTTCATCAAATGTTTTAAAAAATATTATATCATTAATATTCACCAAACATATTTTCCATCAAAGTCCACATAATTCTTTTTCCATTGATCTCTCAAAGGTAACATTGCTATTGCATGTTCTGAAGGGCATGACACATCCACCATCAATAGAAAAAAAGCAGTAATGGGCTTATCATTATCTTTGAATTTTACTTGCCAGAACCCGCTGGATAAGTCGTTTATACTTAACCAACTTGAAACTGATATTGTATTGTCAATTCGGGGCAATGGTTGACAGTCCTTTACTGTCACTTCATTTAATTTTCTTAAATTACAACAATATCTTATTATATCATCTTTCTTTGTAACCAAACTAATTTACCCCTTTTTGCATTCTATGTGTCCATAGCATGATCAGCAATATGAGTACAGCTTCAGTCATCAGATGACCTAGAAAATACATTTTTGTGTTTAATTAAAAGCATAGTTAACTTTTTCATTTGTTATTATTTATTTTTGCTAGTTTGTTCATATAGATCTTTAAAATGTTCTGGCATGTCAGTTTTACATTTTTTTTATTTTCTATAACTTTTATGGTTCTAACACTGTTCAAAAGTCTGATGTATAACAAATTGCAATGGTTATGCATAATCTTTACATATTTCAGTTATGGTGTACATGTTCTTGAGACAAATATTTCATATGGATGCAATATCAATCTTGTTTCACCGTGTATTTAGAGACTTTGTCTCGTATACATATACTCTATATCCTTTAATTGATTATTTAATGTGTCACTTATCAGTAAAACTACTTGCTAAATACAACGATTTAGTCCAAATTATTTAGATTACATTATTTCAAACCGTGCGAAATAACCCTCAAGATGTTCTGTCCCACTGAAATTTTGGTGTTTTATATTATTTCGTGCAGAATTCGATGTACTTCGATGGCACCTCGAATTATTTGTGTTTCCATTTGTGTGCACAACCCCATTTTCAGTACAAAATGCATGTCGAAATGTTGTAAATGATCACCATCCACAAATTTTGTTCCACGGTTTCTACTATTTCTTATATTTTCCCTGATTTCCTTATCACTTCCCATATCCTCGTCTATCCGGTTTTCGACCTATTAAGCGTCGATTGTGACGTCATAATTTTGGTTGAAATAGCACGTTTAGGTCGAATACTGAAGTGGGTCGAAAATACAATGTTTGGCGATATTTTCATAAATTATATCATTGTTTACCACATTAAACTGTGGTCTTGCACTTGTCATTGCCTAAAATTCATACTTCATATGAAGATTTGCATTGTCTCAAAACCTCTTTCAAAAGTTTCATTCAGAGTTAAACATTTGCGCTTGCATACCACTTTCCCTTGCCACTTGATGATCCAAATGATGGTCCTCAATATAACGACTCTGAACATTTTCGTTTTCAATAGCAACATACTACTGTCATGCAATTCAACCGTGTCTTGCTCTGTATCCCTGTTTGTGCCATGAACCAAAAGTTACTATGTTCGAATTATCTGCCATAATTTCAATCTGAAAATCAAAATTATTTGATTTCCAAATTTACTTAAACTGTTAATTCACCACCAGCACTTAAAATATTGACATTTGACTTTTTTCCAGAAAATCTCCTTTGACATGTTTAAACTCTGCCTTCAGTGTTACCGCCGTGTCGTACTGCGAGATTGTATTCTCTTATTCATACCACCAGAGGAAACAACGGAACAACAGATTAGACTAGGAAAAATGTAAATGTGACCTCAGTGTTATGTTTCACCACCTGAATTTATACCTATAAATCTGAAAGAATACTTCAACTACCACAAATATGAATAGAAATTCAACCTATAACAAACAGTAGGATAGAGCAAACTGAGGGTCCGTCAAGATACTTTAAACATTTATTGAAATCGGGGCATCGTTGTCGTGTACATGTTATTATTTTGTACAAGTTATTACTTGTATGAAAATATTGTACAAGTAATAACTTGTTTGATGGCATCATACAAGTTATAACCTGTACGATTTTGATTCTACAAGTAACTACTCGTACAATTTTTTTTAACAAAAATAGCAATAACTTGTACAAGGATATAAATTCAGAGTTCCTGTTTGAATTTTCTGATAATGGAAACTAACATAGTTCTCTAGAAAAGGGTGAACAACGATAAAAAAAAAAGGAGTAGAATTTCATCGACTCCTTAAGGGGAAATAGGAGGAAAATAAAAATTGTTTGCTTATCTCATTGGGAATTTTGCTGATGCTTAAAATTAATGACTACATCTTCTGGGGTCAGCCTTTCATAATATTAAAAATTAATCTTACTAGGTTTTAAGTTAATAATCTAAAAATAACTTGCTAAAACCAAAAGGTATTAAACTGCAGCTTGATCTATCAGCCTTGCAATTGTGAAGAAAATCTGAAATCCTTAGTGGAGTTATATCCCATTTTCTGGGAAATTTTCACAATTTTAATATATATTTCATTTTTTATTAGAAAAACTATAACAGATAAGAGTTCAAATTTAAATCGCCAAAATGTTGAGCATATAAAGATCTGAATGCCCATTAAGAAGTTATTGCCCTTTATTTGTAAATTTTCGTAAGTTTATACATTTTGCTAATTTTTTAAAAAATATTTGAGGTCAAGGTAAGTTTTAGATGCAAAAATCATCTGTCAAGAACTACTTTTGATCCTCATGATTAAAATTGTCTTACATCATATCCAAAATTGCCACCTGTTAAACATTTAAGCCTATGGGAAAACACATTCAAAAGTCTTCTCCTCTGAAAATATTTGACCATTTTAAACCATTCTTGGTCACAACTGTCCTTGGTTGGTCCCCTTTAAAAAATGATTCTGCTAAGTCTGCATCAGACCAGACCCAGAACTGCTACCAGCGTGGAACATAGTTTAACATTTAACCGATTGGGAAAGCATTTGAATTTCTTCTCCGCTAAAGTCACATAGCCAATTAGAACCAAACTTGGACACAATAGTACATCGGTTGTCCCTTTTTAAAATGTGTTCATGATGTCTGTACCTCATCCAAGATGGCCACTAGAAGGGAACATAGGGCCTTACGGAAAATGCATTCGTCTATGACAGCCATGTACCAGGTGAGCTATAGGCTCTTGAGAGCCTCTAGTTTAAATATACGTGTACATAATGAACATTTTCTTCAAAATTTCTAGGTGGGTAAATCTTGACATGTTGAACATTTTTGCAATTTAAGTTGACCTAGTTTTGTGATAAAAAATGCAGGGTGGGTAGATCTATAGTAACAACGGCCATGTTTGATCTTCGGACTAATCGAACAAAACTTTGAAACTGCATGCCCTGGTGATGATTCATGCCAAGTTTGGGTATAATTTTTCCAACAGTTTCAGAGGAGAAGATTGACGCAAGATGATGGTAAAAGCTCAAATGGCCTTTTATGGCAGATGAACTGAAAATAATTAACTATTTAAAAAAATACTTCGATCAATTTTCGTAGCTTCAACTAACTGTTTAATTCATGGATAATTTTTTATACATAATTTTTTCAATTTAATTCTATTACTTTAAAATATCCTTCAACAATATTCCTTGAAAATTGTCAAAAAATCCTTCCATCCCAAAATCCAAATTGAGCCAAATCAAATTTAAATTTACCTGCTTTAAAACATTTAGCATCCCTTCTCTGTTCTTTAAAAGAAAATTACTTTGCCAAAATTATCAAAATATAGTCTAATTAAATTTACAGTTTCTAATCTTATTTCAGAAAGTTTTATACTAACTATTAAAATGTGCAATCAGCTTCTGAAGCGGACTTTACTTTAGGCTTGACGAATTTGGTAGACTTCCTGATGTTGAATTGGTTGACAGGCCTCCTGTGCGGTACATTGTTCTGACGTCTGTTCTCATGAAATTTCTCTAGGAGGTGGATCTGCCCACGGAAAAACCTCTGACGAAAGCTTAAATATAGTTTTGTCAAACCTCGTGGCTACGCGAACATGTGTTCATGGCTTCTAACATCAGTTGCATTTTAGATGTACAACTACTGCAGCAATCACAAGTGCGTTGGAAAAACGAGATTAAGTGACTTACTGGTTTCGAAACATTTTCAAATATCTCAGTAGCAATTTCATCCAAAAGCGGGTCATCCAAGAGTTAAGTAATTATAGATTTATCACTTGGCATAGTAACTATAGTGCTAGGTGTAGCAATAGCAGTAGGTTGGGCAGTAATGATAGGTTGAGTTGAAATTGAAGATGGATAAAACAAGATTGCTACACGTAGCTATGCCCCCCGCCGCCGCAGTAAAGTCGATAAAGTCCCATAACTCAAGTAAATTTTGCGAATCAAAATGGCGGCAAGTTATGATCAACTGCATTAGGTGGCAAACAGCTAAGCAAAATCTCTTAATTGGATTTTGAGGAGATGTGTCGACAAAGTCTTCCTATGTTGTAGTATGCATTAAGTTGATAAAGTCCCATAACTCCAGTAAAATTTGTCCAATCGAAATGGCAGCATAATATGATCAAGTACATATGGTGGTAATGTTCAAACTAAATTTCAGCATAATCCGTTCAGTGGTTTCCGAGGAGTTGCGCCCACAAATTGTTCCTAAGTTGTAGCACGCATTAAGTCGATAAAGTCCGATAACTCCTGTAAAATTTGACCAATCAAAATGGTGATGCGATATGATCTTGTACATATGGTGACTAACAATCCTGTAAAATTATCATGAATTTGGACTAGCAGTTTCTGAGGAGTTGCGTCCACAAGATTTGCAATTGTATAACATTGGGAAATAATCAAAGTCCCATAACTCCCACAAAGTTTGACGATTCAAAATGGCAATGCGATATGATCTAGTACTAATGGTGACTAACAATCCAGTAAAATTTGAAGGAATTCTGGCAAGCGGTTTCTGAGGAGTTGCGTCCACAAGATTTGTCGTTGTATAACATTGGGAAATAATCAAAGTCCCATAACTCCCACAAATTTGACTAATCAAAATGGCAATGCGATATGATCTAGTACTAATGGTGACTAACAATCCTGTAAAATTTGCAGGAATTCTGGCGAGCGGTTTCTGAGGAGTTGTGTCCACAAGATTTGCCATTGTATAACATTGGGAAATAATCAAAGTCCCATAACTCCCACAAAATTTGACCAATCAAAATGGCGATGCGATATGATCTATTACTAATGGTGACTAACAATCCTGTAAAATTTGAAGGAATTCTGGCAAGTGGTTTCTGAGGAGTTGCGTCCACAAGATCTCAATTTGTATAGTATTGCTAAAATCGTCAAAGTCCCATAACTCCTATAAAATTTGACGAATAAAAATGGCAGTGCGATATTATCTAGGACATATAGTGACTAACAATCCTACAAAATTTGAACAAACTCCAATATACAGTTTCCGAGGAGTTGCGTCCACAAGATCTCCAGTTGTATAGTATTGCTAAAAATGGTCAAAGTCCAATAACTCCTATCAAAATTGACGAATCAAAATGGCGATGCGATATGATCTAGTACATAGAGTGACTAACGATCCTACAAAATTTGAACAAAATCCAATACACGGTTTCCGAGGAGTTGCGTCCACAAGATCTCCGTTTGTATAGTATTGCTAAAATCGTCAAAGTCCCATAACTCTTATAAAATTTGACGAATCAAAATGGCGTGTGATATGATCTAGTACATATAGTGACTAACAATCCTACAAAATTTGAACATAATCCAATACACGGTTTCCGAGGAGTTGCGTCCACAAGAAAGTGTGACAGACCGACGGACGGACGGACACACGGACGCAGACCATTACTATGTCCCACCGTCGCGGTGTGGCGGGGAACAAAAAAACTGAGGCAAGTTGATCATGTGGTATAACTATAGGCTCAGGTGCAAGGAAATCCAAAATGAGATCAAAATCAAAAAGAACGAATGTCTCGGTTGTAGTTGTTTCCATAAGTGCATGTTGAAAAAGTTGGTGAAACGGTTTACTGAAGATTTGAACAAATGGTCTCGCAGTGAAGGTGGTTGAAAATGAAGATTGTAAACGACTTAAAGAGTGGTTCGTAGATGAAGAATATAATTGTTCATATCATTCTATCTCATTAAGTGGTCTCATGTCAGCAGATGTTATTGCATAGGGGTTATTGACTGACAAAGATGGTGTCTATCTTCTAAGTAAGAACACGTGCCAACAACCTGTTCATGTTTTCAACATAGGCCTCAACTTTGATGACATGCCTAGCTAATTCCTTGGTAGTTTTCTTCCTAAACAGGCATAGATTGTAAAAGTAGTGGGCTCTACTGAGTGGTACAAGCACCTCCCAAACATGCGTCTCAACTCTTTTTTTATAAGAAATGTTCGATGCACTCACCACACCTGAGGCATTTGTATCGCCATTTTGAAGACAGGTTAGCATTGAAATTTGCCATCTGAATGAAAATTTGAGCCTCAATGTCAAAGTAAGTCATAATTACTCATCTGACACATTACCTGACCTTTTGTAATATATATATTGAGATCGCACTAGACATCTCAAATATGCAAATCCCGAACTCACCAAATCCCATAACAAGTGAAACATGCAACTTTAACTGTGCTTCAATTAGGGTAAATTTTTAAAATACATTTTTATATACATTAAGATACAAAATGCGTTCAATTCATCATTGAAAACACAAAAGAAGTGAACTAAGACAACAAATACTGTAACTATATTTCAATATTTTTTTTATAAGATCCACTTCTTGGTAGTTTTTCCTTCGTATGCTTGGAGTTTGCCATGGTTAACTTCTTTTCTTTTCCCTAATGCGTCTGAGTGTATCTCATTTGTCAGAGAAGTAATTTTTGTGTTATAACACATTGACCAACAAACAAGGAAGGGAGTTTTGGATATATTCCTTCAATTCGAACTTCATTCATGTACCATACTAGGCCAATTACTTAATGCTCTAAGAAAATTTCCTTAGTGTTAAAGATCATTTCTCCTTTCGGAGTTACACTCTAGATGCTTTCTTGCAATGTTATGGGATTTATACACCCTTTTTCCTAGATTTCCAAACATAATCCACAGGGGTTTGTTTTAGATTATTCTTTATTAAACTGGTTTTTACTAAATCATGTGGAAAACATACTTCTCTGGCTAACATAAGACGGTTGGATGTGAGGCCAGTTGATGTATGAGATGAAGAACGATAGGCACCTGCCAGACATCTTAATTTTTGTCCCATTCATCTTGCTCACCCTTAATTAAAGACTTTATCATTGATATCAGACTTCTGTTGAATCGCTCGCTTTGACCATTACATTTTTGGTTCCTATGACCTATTCTAGTTTTCTTATTTTTAAAATGGTACATAATTCCTTAAATATCTTGCTCATAATTACCTCCTTGGTCTGAATGTAATGCAAGAGGTCATACATGACTACAGATAACTTCATATAGTATTACTTCTGCACAGGTGACAGCTGTGTGATCAGGGATTAGTGAAAACCCCGTTTTGTAAAGAAATCAGATTCAGTAAGAATGTAACGATTTCCACTTGTACTCTCTGGGAAAGGACCCATGATATCGTTGGCCAAACGATTGAGTGGTTCATTAGGTTTATTTTATATTTTTTAAGTTAAAAATATATTTGCCGCTGGCAGCCATTTTTGATGTAACACTGACCGGAAAGACGATTTAACAGGTATCATTACAACATTATGAGCCAACTTTTTAAATAGGACCGCCGAAATATTATTTTGACAAAAATTGATCCAGTTGTCAAAAATGTTCCAGAGGTGTGGTTAAAAGCTATGTTGAAGACTGATGACTGACGATAACTACACTATTCACAACCAAATGAGCTGAGGACGTATAAACTGTATGAGTGTGACTTGTAAACAACGAGAAGATAGAAAGATGAAAGATAAACCTCTATTTAACCTCCTCGACTGAATATTTTAAGTTATACAGACGTTTCTATAAAAAAAAAATATTTATCGTACGATTAGTCTAACTTATTTTGTCCAAGCCGGCTTTCAGTACACTGTTTTATATTCATTGCAGTAATATCGTCCTTGCTCTTTCATACACATCAATTCCATAGGTTGAAGATGAGGGTTGGAAGGACAGTTAGAAAGTAGTTCCTGCTGACATCACTCCGATATCAAAATTTGAGGGGGTAGTAAGGTGGACCTTATGTCTTCAGGGTGTCGTGTATCTTATGGAATATCAATCTGAGTGTCATTTACTTCACTAATTGGTGTGTTGATAGATCGAGCTGTAAAAAGACAGCGGAGATTTCTTGATAGTTCTTATTCCATGCATCACACAACAATTATAAATTGGTGTGTATTCTGCTTGCATAGACATGGTGAAGTGCATAAAGATCGAGCTCGCTGACTGGATCAAGTTACCTTGATCCTCAAAAAAAAAAAGAAGAGGTCAAAGAAGAAAGACAAAACTCCATCAAACACGTGTCCTCATAATCGTTCTATACGTTGATTATGAGTACTTTTTTCCAACTATCATGCTTGAAGAGTCATTTCCCTAGACTCAATCATATAGCTCTCCAAACCTTGATCAGAGCACACACGAAATTTTCCATACTGCAGCACTGCTGACTTGAAACAAGTGAATACTGTTTCTGCTATATTGTTGTTAATACAGTCAAGAAATACAACAAAACGACTGAATCAGTCTATACCACCAGCTGCAATAAAATTCCATCTAATAAGTTTGTGGTTGGTATCAATATGACAAATACCTCTGTTTGCTTCCATCGCAATCAATTCTACTGAAAACATCTCGTATACGAGAGCGTGTAATCTGTAAAATAGAATTAAATACATAAGCAAGGGGTGTCAGAAACGACAACTGTCCCGGCATCGCCTCAAATTCCCCGACACCTGGATCGGTTTTCAGGGGCTTCGGCTACAGAGCTGCCGGGCGCGTCCCCAGTTGGTGGATAGGGGAATGCCCTGTTTATTCGAGGTAGTCCAGTCATAATACGGAAAGCCTGACCGCAAACCATTGTAGCCGTACTGTGTGGAGAAACGCCAAAGTCCATGCAGTATAAAGACCCCTTCTCTATTTCTCTAAAGAGAGCAGACGCACTGGGCGTCATGGAAGGCTAAATTTCCTGCCCCTGCCCATTTTTCCCCTTTTACAGTGGCAATCAAAAGTCGTTGGCCAGGTTGCCCTTCCATCTTTGTTTCTTTCTTCTTAAACATACAATTTTTGAATTTATTAACTTGTTCTCGTCCTGAAATATTGCTAATTAGACGTTGAACGCTAATTGAATAATCAATCAGTCACCTCCATCTCAGTTGTTCAAGTATGTGCTGTCCCGTTTTTGTGTAGAAAAAAAATGATGATACTATTAAAAAAGTATATAAAAGATTTTATAAATAACTTAAAATAATAATAGAAAGAAGCCCGAAATCTTAATAAAGACGGCGCAAGAGGGATTTCATTAATTGGCTTACAATCTTATATTTTCCGAAACAGCTAAAAATGCCCAAGATACATTAGCATAGAAAGGTGTTGACCCTCCTAATTAACAGCAAAAAGTGTTTTTATTTTGTTTTAACAGTTAAAACAAATTAAATTTTACAGAGCAGAACACACGAGATGATAATTAAAACAGTTAACAACTTATCTGTTTCTCCAAACAAATTTACCAACCAGCTGATAATGCCCAAATCACATTAACAGAAAAAGTTCTTGCCTCCTCTCTTAATAGATAATAACGCGTATAGGGATTCAGGAAATTGACCACATTTGGATTAGAACTTAAACTAATTACTGTAAATAACTATTAAAATTGAAATCAATTGTCCTTTAAAGGATAATAAATACCCCCGAAAAAAACTAGCTGTAAAATCCGGAAATCATACTAATTTCCCCAAAATAGGAGGTGCACATGTTCAATGTATTATAAAAAAAAATCTGTGCCAAATTTCACTTGACACAAACAAGAGACATTAAAATTAGCCCTTTTGATCCCTTAAAGCTCGGAAACATTTAGAGTTACGCCAAATTTGTTGATGTACTACTGCAAGCTTACAAAAAAAAACAATCATATTCGATTCAAAAAAGATTTTACATATGTTGAAAAATTGCAATTTTGCCCCTTTTACCTCTTATAGCTCGGAAACGGTAAGTAATACTTCAAATCTGTGGACAAATACTGAAAATTCACAACAAAGGAATCAAAAGAAAAAATCCAGATTTTAGACATTTTGGAAAAAAATGCAAATTTTGGCCCCTGTGACCCCTTATAGCTCAGAATTGGTATTATCTACGATAAATTAAGTGACATACTACTAAAAACTTATAACAAGAGAAATAAAAAAGAAATTTCCATCGAAATCCGATGAAAAATGAAAATGAGGTAATCTGCATATTTGCAATTTTGGCCTCATTACGCCCCTCATTGCCCGGAAAGGAAACAACTTATCAAAATAAAATGGTTAAGTTCTATTTTAATTTTCATAAGGAATCCATTGAAAGAATATTCATCAAAATAGGACTTAAATTTTTTTTTTATTCGTCCCTATTGGGCTCCATTTATCTCGTGAAGAGTACATGCCACGTGAAATCTATTGAGTCAGACATACTACTGTTGGAAATTTCCTCAGGAGCACACTGAAAGAAACCCCATCAAAATCTGTCAAATATATGAAAACACCCCATTGGTCCTTTTTTTTAAACGAGAGGGGCCACAATATCCAAAACCTTGCAGAAACTTCCCTTTGTGCAAAAGAACATGGTGTTTAAATTTCATAAGGAACTTAAGTTATTGACCAAAAACAAAAGTGTCCACATACGACGACGACGACGGCTTCCCACCGTTATAAGACCTCAATTTTTTGCGGTCGTATAAAACTGAGAGAAGTTGATTACACAAAATATGCACCTGCCTTTAGAATTTTGTCCAAAAATGACGGTTCAAGTAGCCCTCACATCCGTAAAAAAAGATAAAACCAGAATAAGAGGTTCACATGTTCAGTGTATATGGAAACACTCTGCAGAGTTTCAGACCTATTGGGTGAAAGGTATGAGAGGACTTGATTACACAAAATATGTACCCTGCTCATATAATACTGCTGAAAATGTTTAACTATCTGTGAACTCTGAAAAAAAATCATAAAATTCTACCAAAATATGAGGTGCAAATGTTAAATGTCTATAGGAAACTGTACAATTTCAGACATTTTGAAAAAAAACTGTGATAGAAATAGATTACACTAAATGGGTACACTGCCTATAGAATATTGTCAACAAAATGACTGACTTAACGATCTGTTAAAAAAAATCATGAAACCATAATATGAGGTTCACATGTTTAGTGTATTAAAATCAGATCATTCGGCAAAAACTGGAAGAGGAGTTGATTACCTTGTCAATAGAATTTGGACTAAAAATGACTATCTGAAGAAATTTTCATAAAATGAATCCAGAATATGAGGTCAAAATGTTCAATGTCCAAGTATATAAAACACCTTGCACCTTTTCAGGTATCTCGGTAAAGACCTGTAAAAGGAGTTGATTACAAAAATGGGTACACTGTCTTTAGAATTTTTTTTTGAAAATGACTAACTTCAACTATCTGTAAAAATCCGAAAAAATGAACCCAGAATATAAGGTGCACATGTTTAATCTATGTAAAAAACCTGCAAAGTTTCAGGTTTTTCGGTAAAAACATGCAAGTGGAGTTAATTACACAATATTAGTATCCTTTGTGTCGATGGACAGACAAACAGAAACACAAACAGGCAGAGAGACTGACTGAAACCTATATACCGCCCGTAATTTCGCTTGCAGGTGGTTCTGTAAGAGTTTATTGTATAGAGCAGGAGTTAAAAAAAAACTTTCATTTATTGGTTGTTAAGAAGAAATCTGACAAATATACCCCCAAAAAAACATTTCTTAAGAGTTCATTTGCCAACTGAAATAGAGTTCCCAAATTTGACTCGGCGTTTAACAGGCTTATTCGAAGGTCTAACCGGACAATTTTTAATGATTTCAAACGTAGATTAACCGGAATTTGCAACAACAAAAAACATTCTTTTTACCTGTAAGATTAAAAATAGTTTATCCGTGGTGAATTTTATTAGATAAATATTACCTTTAATTTATCTGTTTTTTTTTCATATCTCGATAGATTTCAAATGATAGCGTTCCAATTTTATAATAATGTCTTACGAAAATTTGCCCAGTGTCACAAGGCAATGATTTCGATTTTGTTACTTTCCAATAACAGATAACAGGAAATTGGACATTACAATTAATGGGTTTCATTGGTTTCATATTTTGCTTGGACATTCAGATTCATTGAATGTCAAAGCAAAATATGAAACCGATACATATTACTTACCCTTCAAAAGATAAACAAGTCCCATTGATCATTTACAATTCAAGAAATATACTCAGTGATTTTGTGGACAGACAGACCAAAAATTATATTCTCATCCATCCCTGTTTCATCTGAGAAATTTTACCTCGCTTCCTTTGCCCTCTAATAGGTCTTTCACCACAGTGAAAGACCTTATTGTTTTTCTCCTGATTATTATTTTTCTTTTTTTTTTTCTCCCCAATATCGCAAAAGTGTCGCGACATATCAATTCGATATTTGGTACACTTGATCGGCTTAGGGAGGCTGAAGAATTTTATTTTGTATTTTTGAATCATAATGTGTTGGTAAGGTGAGCTGCAAAGGTAGAATGTATAATTCCGAATGCCAAAAGTGATGAAAATCATCTTTTTAAACCTATTAACATCGGAAAATCCAGCAAGGTCTCCGGTTGAATTTAAACCCCTGCATTTTTGTCATCTTTGGCAACACCGCCTGCACTATGTCCAGCGCCCTAGACCACTCGGCCACCTAGGCTATATAAAAATATAGCTTTCGGTAACCAGGTCATTCCTCCTCGTAGGAAATCTAGGGTTGTAACATAGTACACGATGAACATTGGATGGGTAGGAAATAGATAGAAGAAGAATAAGCTTGCAACAGGTAAGATGCAACCTTATCCTCCTTCTATCTATGTCTACTGCCATGTCAAGAAGAGAGCAGTATGTGCTCTGTTTTTAATATGTCAGCTACCAGCGATGTGGTGATACTCCCTACCAGTGAGATTGTTATTCCAGGTAGTATTTAAACTGGAGTCCCTCATAAAGTTAGTGGGAAACTTAAAATCAATGTTAACTGATAATTGTTGCCTATTAGCTAAGTCATTGTTGAACCCAGCTTCCCCGTGTTTACCAGATAGACTTATAAACCTTTCAACAAACCAGTCCATGTGCGGAGCCAAACTTCCATTGCCCAATGTAAATTACTTGAGGTTACAGATCCACCTTGCCGAAACGGCGAGGCCGTTTTCTGGGTTACCGATACCAGTGAAGTAATGACCCTTCCCCAACATTTAAAAGGACTTTTTGAGTCCTCTAAAACTAATTTGAGCCAATTGGAGTAAAATAAGCTTCTTAATCTTTTATTAAAATACCAGTCGTTTTTCTTGAAATCTAAATCTGATATAGGACAGACAGATATTGTAAAACACAAGATAGATACAGGGAACGCAGCTCAAGTGAAAATGCAGCCCAGGCTTTTGCCCTTATTAAAAACGAGATGAGGCAAGTAAAGAAATACAAAGACTTTTAGGTGAATGGATAATGGAGCTCTCAAATGGACCAAGGGCCTCTCCCATTGTGCTAGTAAAGAAAAAGGACCTTAATTAGTACCCGGATGTGTGTCGATTATCGGTAGTTAAATTTCCCTCTTTAAATTCCCTGACAAAGAAGGACTCATACCCTTTACCTACCATTCAAGACTCGTTAATGGTTTAGTAGTATGGACTTAGTTCAGGATATTATCAGCTCCATATGGACCATGCTAATAAAGAGAAGACTGCTTTCACCAGTCATGAGGGTTTATACTAATATCGGGTTATGAGCTTTGGTCTAACAAATGCTGTACCGACTTTTGAACGATTAATGGAGCAAGTACCCACGGGGTTCTATTTGAAAACCTGCATTTATATGTAGATGACATACTGTAAACGTATTAATTTTCGCGGATGCTTATTTTCGCGGTTTTGGAAAGATCAACATATTTTCAGTTATCAATTTTCACAGTTTTAAATGATTAAAAGGCCTTTTCTACACAAAACCTTAATTTTCGCGTGTACTATTTTTCGCGTTCCAGAGCCAACCGCGAAAATTAATACGTTTACAGTAATTTGTTTTTAAGCAGATTTTGAATCCCATATTCAAAAATCACATGCAATTTAGAAAGACTTTCCAAAGCTGGGCTTGAGGTATCTAAATGAAGTGTTAGTTTTTCCAGAAACAAGAATTTCGGGGCCATGTAGTTTCATCAGAGGGTGTATCCACGGATCCCGCCAAAGCTGAATGTGTTCGGGATCCGTAGCTGGCCCCAGTTGAAGACAGACCATGATATAAAGTCTTTCCTCGGTACGTGTTCATATTACCGCCGCTTTACCGAATCATTTTCTGATATAACTAGGCCCTTAAGCGAGATAACCGAGAAAGGAGTAAAATTTTGTTGGACAGATGAATGTTAACATTCGTTCCAGACATTGAAAGAAAAGTTGACTCAGTCCACTTTATTAGCATATCCACGTTTAGACTTACCATTTATACTGGACACAGATGCCAGTGGATAATGACTAGATGCTGTCCTTTCCTAAATTCAAGACGGTTTTGAAAGACTTAACAAAGCTGAACGAAATTATTGCGTTACTCGCAAAGAGCTTCTCGCAATGATCACAAGTATAAAACATTTCCATCATTATTTGTATGGGACAATTTTTAAAGTAAGGTCTGATCATTGGGTGCTAAGGTGGCTTCACAGGTTAAAAAATCCAGAGGGTCAGATTGCGAGATGGCTTCCAGTCTTGAAGATTTACAACTTCACCATAGAACACCGACCAGGTAGACTGCACGGAAATGCAGATGGTTTGTCCGGAGAGTGCTCTCCATGCAGCCTTTGCACTCGACAAGAGGAAAAGAAAAGCAATTGCCTAAGTTAATATTCTATTGTGGCCAACATAACCAACAATCCAAAGAGTGTAAACCTCAACCGAACCCCAAAAACTGATTGCTTGCTTCAGTCTAAAACCATAGAAGAAAAAAGGGAGGCAAATAAAAGACCATGACATAAAAACAATCATAGACAGTGGTGTAACGATACACCGGTATATCGATATATCACGATATTTTTCAACAAACTAGGTATACCGGTACGGCATCCAGCGTATCGATACACATCGTTTTCTGATTTCCGCTAAAATTTCAGAATCTATACTACCTAAATTCTTGAAATTTTATGATTTTGGTATGGAAAAGTCAGATAAATGACAAACAAATGTATTTAGCTACATGAAAATGAACACTCTTTTCTCAGTGAAGAATATTTTACTGTTTTATCACATAAAATAGTTCAAAATAGAAGATTTAACATTGTAATCAGATTGAGAAATCAGAAGACAATACGTAACACGATACGCTTGGGCTGTATCGATATATCATGATATAATATTTTATTGACGATACTCATTCCTAATCATAGACGCATTAGAATATAAGTCGGGGAAGCCAAAGTGGTCAGACATCTCGCATCTTAACCATAATGTGTAATTACTGTTTGCAAAATTTGACCAGTTATTTATGGAAAATGGTTTACTATATAGACATTTGCTAGATTCCGGTTTAGACAAAAATATCAACCAGTTGATTATACCCAAACCACTGCGCTCCGAAGTACTCCAAGTGTTACACAACGACCCAGTGTCTGGGCATTTAGGTGTCAGCCGAACACGAGCCCGTCTCCAAAGTCGTGTCTATTGGGCCGATGCCACTACTGGTGGACCGGAGGTCCCCGAGGGTATTCACCAGCCTAATAGTCAGACTTGTCTTACATGAAAATTTAACCTTGCGTGTTATAGAAATTTACCTTTTTCTTGCAAGAGTTGTGGGACTTCATTAGTTATTTTTAAGGCAATTTTTTACATGTCGCGCTGCAACTTGATAACCCTTTTGCAAATTCACTTCAAACTTTTTAGAGGTATTGAATATGATGGCCTCACTATCTGTATGCTTTTTCGTGGAATTTCTATTTTTCTTGCAAGAGTTATGGGACTTTATTCGTCAAATTTAAGGCAATTGTTTACATTTCGCCCTGTAACTTGACAACCCTTTGGCCAGTTCACTTCAAACTTTGTAAACGATCTGTATACTTTTTCGAGACATTTTCGTTTTTCTTGAAAGAGTTATTGGACTTTATTCATCAATTTTAAGGCATTTTTTTACAAGTGCTGTAACTTGACAACCCTTTGGCCAATTCACTTCAAACTTTGTAGAAGTATTGAATATGATGGCCTCACTATCTGTATACTTTTTCGATAAATTTCGATTATCCTTGCAAGAGTTATTGGACTTTATTCGTCTAATTTAAGGCAATTTTTTACATGTTGTCCTTTATCTCAACAACCCTTTGACCAGTTCACTTCAAACTTTGTAGAGGTATTGGGTATGATTGCCTCACGATCTGTGTACTTTTCGTGAAATTTCGATTTATCTTGCAAGAGTTTTGGGACTTTGTTCGTCAATTTTAAGGCATTTTTTTTTAAGTTACACTCTAACTGATAAGCAGTTTGATCAGCTCACTTCAAACTGTGCAGATTAATTTTTTAAAGAGATATCAAGCTTAATTAGACATTTATGGGTGCTTCTGAATTGAGAACCCCTTACCTAAATCACTTAAAGTTTTGAAGGGTGACAATGGGCGTATTATGGGACTTGTCGCAGCTGTTTATTTACGATAGAGATCAGAAAAAATTCATAAAGGTGCGTCTGACCAAATAATTGTTGTGCGCGAACGACAAAAGAGACGGTACGATCTAAGGTTCACATTAACCAATATGCCATTGGTTCTCTGGTTTTGCTGTATAACCCTACAAAGAAAAAGGGGATATCCCAAAAATTGGGACTCCCATTGGAAGGCCAATACTAAGTTACAAAAGTTTTGTCTGACCCAATATATGAAATAAAACAAAGTAAATATTCAAAACCAATTGCTGTGCACCATGATTGAATGAAGCCATACAACGGAGAGGTGAAGGAAGACTAACCAGAAAGTACAAGACGCACATGCATTAAAAAACAACAAAAAATGCATGTGCAGTACTATAAATATTTATGAGGTTTTTATTATTTTTCAGAAAAACATTTCCCTGTGTCCAGTGTAATTCCTCCAAAGATACAGTTGCACAGCTGATAGGTACCATGCCGACCGATTCGCCTGTTCAGAGCAGGGTTGTACCTTCTCCTTACCTGAAATTAGGAGGTACATGTTAAAGAAGCACCTGAAAGAGGTACACCAGAAGGCTATCTCAGCCCCAGTTACCACAGCAGAGACCTTTCAAATGACTCATATGAGGTCATCCGATGTATCGGTATGGGAACCCACTGGGGAGCAGAAAAGAGAGTTCGACCTACTTTATGAGGCTTGTGAGCGGCCCCTCGTTGATGAGCAGCCCAAGGTAAGTCCTTGTCGTGTCCACTGATGACACTCATGACTCTCAAAGTAGTAGTGCTAATTCAACATGTGAATATGTTGTGGTAGACAGGTTTTCGCCAATTTCCCCATTTAGGAGTCACAAGACTGAGGAGAGGCTTAATGCGGCCCTAGCAGCGTCCATAACAGTGGAACCAGAGACATGCACCGATACCACCCCCTTCTGATGCCCCTGTTTCACCTCCCGTTCTAACAACAAGAGCAGAGAAACCTAGTGTGCCATCAGCAGGAATTTTCTCTGCCGTGATAGAACTTGCCGTGGGAAGACGTACTGTTACGCAGATGAGAATAGCCCCCATTACCAGTGTGACATTATTGATATGGAACAATGTAGGAAATTCCTGGAAATAATGGTTATTTTTACGTAAAAATACCTCAAAAGCTATGTGCTGGGTGGATTTAACAGTTGAACATTTAAGCCGTGGTTATTATGGTATGAACATTCGTTATCACTTGTACAGTGTTAGATGGACTGTGTGAAATAAAATAAATTAATTTTTTTTTGAAAAAAAAAAACAGTACATTACTGTATGAACATTCGTTATCATTTGTGCAATGCTTTGAATGGACCGTGTGAAATAAAAGAACAATACGTTATTGTTGCATAAATATTCGTTATCATTCGTATACTGCTCTCTAGGGACCATGCACAATAAGGGAGCATTATGTTGTTATTCTATTAACGTTCGTTATCATTGGTATTCAGCATTGGACAGAAGTTAGAAATAGGGAAATAATCCCCCATGTGTTATCGGTGTATTCAAAAACAAAAAAAATAATGCTTAATTAAAATGGCCTGACGTCAGAATGTTTCATTTCAAATTTTGTTCTTTTGAAACTTTTTTAGTTGTCTGCTTTTCATTTCTTTACTCTTTTTTATACTACCTAATGTTATAAAAATTGTTATTGATATCTGCATGTAAAAATTGTTTATGATAAAGCTTGCCAATAAATTCATTACAAAAAAAAAGAAATAGGGAATCGTATGTTTGGTGAGACTTTTATAAGCATAAAACTAATAGCTGATAATTAACTTTGATAATTCAAAATGGTGGATCGTGAACAGGACTTTCAAATGATGAAGTGATGTATAATTGCTGGAGCTGAAAAAGACCATTTTGTGAAATATTTGAACAATTCAATGATTAATTATTTTTTATATTTATAATCGGATCCAATTATAGATTTGTGAATGCGCTTGTTCAATGCTAAGTTTTTGCTATATGTAAAAGAATATGTTTGAGGGCAAATATTTTTTGTAAGGAGGGGTAGTGTAACGTAAATGGGATGTCACCGATTGAATTTTTTTTTTATCTATTTTAAGAGTTTAACAAGTGCAGTCGCACCAAATGTACATATATTATGTAACCATCCCCATGGGTTGTCAGAGTCAGAGTAATAGTTGAAAGTTCGTATGAACAACCCCCCCTTTTTTTTGACTGTAAACTTCTATAGCTAAGACACCATTTTCATTATGTTATTACTTCAAATACTGTTTAAAATAGGTTGTTTCAGAGAGTATCGGCGTTTGACATCTAGGTCAAACTGGTAATTCCCGGTCGTATTTTTACTGGCAATCCATCGGAATAAAATATTACAATAGGGAGCAAATATAATTCATTGATAGAACTAATGAGTTTGAATCGACAACTTTTCTGTCGTATGTCATGTTTATTTTCCAGTTTATATTCGGAACTCCTCGTGTGTTTCATTATTTGAATTAAGTTTTTCTGATTGGATCAATTTCTCGGTAACTATTTATGGTACGTCAAAGATATTTGGGTGTTGGTTGTTGGTATCAAGAAGTACATGAAGTTCTGTTGATTTTTCTTTTTGACCTCAATTTCACTGTCCAGTGAGCATATTAAGTTTCCAAGCATCTATTAGTGCTAGGTCATTGATATTTTGTGTGTCGGTTGGTCTTTGGTAGTACATCATGACAGTCTGCCATATGACTTGTCAGTGAACTCAATTTCACGGTCTAGTGATCATGTTGAAATTCCCTGTATCTATTAGTAGCAGGTCAATGATATTCCGATATGTTAGTTGGTCTTGGTTAGTACATGACAGTCTGTCATATAACTTATGTGTGTGAACTCGACTGTACGGTTCAGTGATCATGTTAAGTTTCCTAGTATCTTTGAATGGTAGGTCAATAATTTTTCGTATGTGGGTTTATCTTAGATTGAATCTGTCAGCCTGATTTTTGGCTTTTTCCCTTGATCTAATTTTTACGGTACGGTGATCATGTTTGGTTTTTCAGTATTTTTAGTGCATGGTAAGTTGATAGTATTTGTCATTCCGGTTTTGGGTAGTACATGACAGTCTGCTTCATTGTTTTCGTCAGTTACCCTTATTGCACAGCCTTGCAAACATATTATGTTTTTATGATTTAAATCAATCTGAGTTTTCACATCAATTTAGCGACCAGGCAGGGACGGGAAAGATATCAATTAATGTCCACACTTTTTTATCTCGAAGCCATGAAATGGCTGGAGAGATATTGATATGGCGAGAAAAAATCACGTGCCCCGCGTGAGGCTTCAAGCCTATTAACAGCTCTAAAAGATGATCTTCGTGCTTCCAATAAAATATAGTGCGCAAGTTCCTTTCAAAATCGGATACATTTAGTATTTAAGTTATATTTCTTCATTTTCTTGAGTTGAATACATTGTTGTTTTAAATTATTAAACTGAAAACAATATGCATGTTAATCAAATTACTCGTTTTTTTACTCGTTGCTTATAGAAAATGAATGGCTGACTTTATATCTGATGGGAAAACACGCCCGTTGACCTTTATAAGATGTTTTTATTGGTTTAAAATGAAACATACGATAAACACGTCAGCTGTGTATTCACACAGCTGAAGCGATCTATATTTAAAGTTTAGTACATAAGTAAGCGCGATTAATTTATTATTTTAACATTGAGTTTATAACATTACGTTTATAAATTTTTCAAAGTCTGTAACGTATTTATTGTTTTGAGTATCAATTAGTGCCTAATAGATTCAGGGGTTGGTGTTCTATAATTATGATTAGGTCAAACATGTCCCCATTCATAGTTACAAAAAATCAATAACGAGTCGTTGTAGTGTGTATTCTTAAAATAGTGTAGTAAATGTTTCGTAGCATTCAAACTACAAACATCGCTATTTGTTCGTTCGAATTTTCGCACAAATTAATTATCGAGCGTAATTTGGCCAGTTACAGCGATTTTAAAGACTGAAAACTTCTTAAAAGGCTCTCGCTTCGCGGTCGCCTTTTAAGAAGTTTTTACGCCTTTAAAATCGCAATAAGTGGCCAAATGCGCTTGATAATATATAATAGCAATGAAATCAACATGCGAAATCACACAATCCGATTATTTTCACGTATTACGGACTATAACTTAATACATGCAGACGTATGCAGTAGTTCTTTGGATGACTACGAAGTTTTGCCACATGTAGAATTTCAGGGCTTCGAGATTCAGCTCCATCGGAGCTTTGATTAATATTTATTCAATATAACATAAGCTTAAGTAAAAGTAAGCAAGAATGAGTCCACCTCAAGAATTTCTGGTAAAATAAAATAAGTTTAAAATTATTCCTAAGGTAAACTTTACTCTATTTTCCATTAAACAATTTAAATAAAAATAAAATTTACAAAAATGCTTAATAAATATAACTTTGGCCAAATTTTCTAAACGGTCTGTAAAACACATGTGAACGAGAAAGAGTTTTTCGCAGAACTAAAACCTGTGACGCGAAACTTGCTATGGTAAGCTTTGAAGGATTTCCTACACTTATTGTGTACGCTGGTAGGCAGATCAAAAGAGGAAGCTGAATTTTCCAGCTAATATTACTTTTGAAAAATGCTACTGACAAATTATAAATCATAATGTAATTTCACAATAAATAGGGAAGAGTTCCAGAAGGCACCTCTTTTGTTGACGCAAAGATGAAAAAAAGGTTCCCTGCATTACTGAATACCGGTAATCACAGAGATAAATAGTGGAGTGCCAAAAAGAAGTCTTGCCAATGCCTTTCTTTTATTATGCTGATATGTTATAAAATTATTTGAGGTACAGTACATGCAATATGACATCCAAACCTAAGTAGGTCATCTTCGCCAGCCAAGGGTTCCGATCCGCTCCTCTTCACCCTTTGCAGATCCAGCAGGTTTTCTGTAGCCTCAAATCCACGTCTTTGATTGGTTGCAGTTAATCTTTGCTACAGCCAATCAAATTGCTTATATTCGAATTTTACATATATATCGTAACAATAAAACTTAACATATGGTGTTTAGTAATTTTTAGATTTTGCAAAATTTCCAAGATTTTATAATTTTTCTTTACTTTTGGAGGGTTATTTCCTTGTAGTTAAATATATTGTGAATTGTTGTATTATTGGATGCAATAAATAACCTTTAATTTTTACATACTGAAACTCTAACCTCAAAGGGAGATAATATGAAACTGATGATTCAAAAAATGTGGCTCGATCCGCAAAGGGTGAACCGTGAAGAGGAGAGGAGCGGATCGTAACCCTTGGCTAGCGAAGATGTAAGTAGGTTTGACCTGCAGTCCACATATTTCAAGCAATTGCTGCAGTCCACATATTTCAAATAATCGGTAATTGAATAAAACTTTGTTACTAATGTAAGTGAGAACGGAACCGCCTGTTAAACATCGAATAATCCAGAGACAATGGAAACGTTGGAAACACAAAGAAACAAGGAAATCAAATTAGTACGGCACAGAAAAAACGGGGACACTCATTCAGATTAACAACATGGACCTAATAAAAACCATTGACGAGATCAGATAGACTAAGCATCTCCTGTTTCTTATAAGATGCCGAACATGTCTATTTCGGTAATGAAATCAACCAAAGTAGAGAAAAAACGAACTTAAGCTGTTTACGTTCCACAAAAATCAAAGATTAGAACAAAAAATTAACATAAAATATTTTGCTATATTTTTCAAACAGCAAAAAATCAATAATAAATCGTGCGCAAATGCATTCTTTTCATTATAATTTACATGTACCCACTGACTAAATTATAAATTAATTTGAATCTAATGACCAAATCTTTCCTTTGGGTACACACTCAAAATTATAAAAAAAAAATCAAACGGCTCATTTTTGTCGAAATTGTTCTAAACGAAAACTATGATGTATTATACAGGGCAAGCTAACATTGGTTTGACTAAAAGCAAAAGTTGTAAGGTAGAATTTCGACAATAAGCTCTATGAAGGAAGTCTTCCACTGTACCGACCGCAGGATATATTATTCATTGGGAAAGCACGCACTATATATATTTGCAAAAGACGGCGCAATGTTTTACTTTACTGTATCGATGTTGCTGACATACGTCGCACATTTTATACAGCCGATTCTCTTAAAGAATTATTTACAAACGTCGCAGGCGACAAAATTATTCAATCTTTAGAAGCTATTAATATGTATAGTAAAATATAAGTTTATATTATCCAATTTTTAAATTACATCAAAACTGATCTATTTATCTTAAATTGTCTATCGTACGATTTTATCTTTTAGAAGTTGTTTTATCTGTACATAGCCATACGTTGTTTTTGACTGTTTTAGTTATATACTCATAATATTATCAACAGTTCACGCCACGATATAGCTGTTGGCGTTAAACAACAATCAGTCAATCAAGACGGCGTTTACATTCTGTATAACACCGATACAGATAAATCCGAAGTTGATGCGTTCGAGTCGAGTAATCTAGACTTATAACAATAGCGACAATGAATAATCATCAATTTGCAGACAAGATTTTATATCTTTGTAAATAAAGAAAACTCGAAGATAGTATTTGATACATTAGAATGCTATTTTTTATGAAATTTAGATATGTGACGTAAGTAAAACACTACAAATTTTCCAAACGCACGACCAAGTTTTCAGTTTTTGAGTCATCATCACGTTAAAATTGTGTAATGGTTTGCCTATTTCGCCTATTTTTGCATATATACATATTAGCTCAACGTAAGCCATGTTTAAAACTATGAAATATGCAACTTTTCTTCAGACTTATTATTTGTAAACATGTACGTCTCGCTAACTAGTACTTTTTCAAGTTTGTACGATTCTTTTTGTCATTTCAAAAGAAAATAAATTAAAATTTTCCGAGCCTTGTTTACAATATCTTCATATTATTGAGTATAATACCTATCTGAACTATGAAGAAAGAATGCATATACACAACACAATCATTTCAAGTTGGAGGGGTAAACAACACTTCCACATAAAAAAGACTATCTGAATTTTCTACTCTTAAATGATTTCTTGTATCTGGATTGCAGGTAGAAATTCCGAGCACCCGCTCTAACCCGTTCGTACTACATTTGTCGGGATTCTTCTAAAATACATACGGATTAGGACACCAATATCCCGCACTGGAAAGAATTTATGTATTTATTAAAATTGTTCAATAAACCCAACAGTTCTCGCCACAATATAGCTGAAATATTGCTGAAGTTGGCGTAAAACATCAATCAATCAATCAATCAATCAAGAATTGCTTCACAATACAATATTTGCATTTTTATCAATTCATCAAATTCATTGCTACTTTCAGCTTTGTTTAAAATTTTCAAAACATTTGCCCAGATGAATCCATGAAAGAAATTGATAGTCGCATCATTGCACAGTTTGCCTACAGAGTTTGCGCATAAAGCACTAAAGACCGTATGATTTCTGTGCCACTAGAAAAGAATGTAATAGAAATATATAAAAAAAACTCTAATAAACTTAAAAGATAAATAGAGATATCAAATACCAAAAAAAAGTGAAATCTTTTTTTTTGCCATGATTTATGACAATAATTACCATCCAGATGTCAGGAACCACATATATACTTCCCTCTTTTAACAGCTTATATAAATATATTACTCGTGTTGATTTTAATTAAATGTGGATTTCAACTTCAATAATCACATACATATTAATTTTGTATATGGCAAATAATATATGATATCATAGATAAGAATAGAAGTTTCATCGAAAAGATGCATATGGTTT
>MJUU01018766.1:6544-33682 GCA_002080025.1 Modiolus philippinarum
TTTTTGAACAGAGCAAAAACACTGTCCCAAAAGCTGCTTAGTCAGGGATTTGTTCAACCTTTGTTAATTTCATCCCTCAAGAAATTCTATGGCCGTCACCATAGCATCATTGAAAGATATGACATGTCAGTATCCCAAATGAAAGTGGACATTCTCAGCTAGATTCACGTCTTCCCGGATTTGACTACCGACTTTGACATTTTCCTGGATTGAATCATTCACAGTGTGACGGGTGCTGTTAACAGAGCAGGACATGCTTACCCTTCCGGAGCACCTGAAGTCCTTCTCAGTTTCACTGGATTTCACACTGTGAGTGCCTTTGTTCTGAATGTTGTAATTTCTGTTTCTGTGCTTTGTGTCTGTCTGGCGTTATTGTTTTTGTGTCTAGAGTCATTGTTTTCTGTTTTCTCGTTTTTGCCCTGTCACTGGACTTCGTTTTTTTGTGAATTTCGCCCCTTTGTTCCTTCGGTATTCTACTGCCGTTGTTTTATCAAATTCTAACCCCTTAAAATACTGAGGCTTCATTCCGTGTATTGCACTATGATAACCGTCCGTCGTCGTCCGTCCGTCCGTCGTAAACTTTTTCAAAAATCTTCTCCAGCATGACAAGATCTACCTGCCCTGCAATTTTGAAGAAAAACCGAAAACCCGTCTTAGAGTTATTGCCCTTTTTCCGTGAAAATTTCAAAATTTTGATATTCTTTATTTTTTATCGCAAAAACTATAACAGATAGAAGTCAACTTTAAATTGGAAAAATCTTCAGCATTTCAAGATATACCCACCTTGAAATTTTGAAGAAAATCTCACTACCCATATAGGAGTTTTTGCCCTTTATTGGTCAAATTTAAGAAATTTCATACTTTTTGTAATCAATTTAAAAAATCTTCTCCTCAGAAGCCACTGGGCCAATTGTTACCAAACTTGACCTGAATTATCACCAGGGTAAACAGTTTCAAAATTGTGTTCGATTAGTCAGAAAACCAAGCAACATGGCTGTTGTTACTAGAAATAGAACAAAGGGGTAAATTGCATTTTTTGCAAATAACTCAAAAAGCGTTACAGATATAAAAAATTTGATGGAAAGGGAAAATTTTCAGCATGTTAAGATCTACCCGCCCTGCAATTTTAAAGAAATTCCGAAATCTAGTGTTGAAGTTATTGCCCTTTTTCCGTAAAATTTTCTAAATTTTAATTTATATTTTTTTTAGAGAAGATGAAGGTTCAGTGTAAATTGATTAAAATGTTTGTCATATGCTATGGCAACGTGAAAACTGATGTGTAAAATTGTTCATTGACCACCATTTTCAAAATGGCCGCCAAAAAACGCGGGAAAATTCAACATTGTCCAATTTCAATGGAATTTTGTTTCCAAATAGGGTTTGATGTCACAAATTCAAACCAATGTTAAAAATTGTTCGTTGACCGCCATTTTCAAAATGGCTTCCATAAAAGGCGGGAAAATTGAATATTGTTCGATTTCAATGAAATTTGGTTTCCAAGTGGATATTGATGTTGCGACTTCAAAACAGATGCTGAAAATTGATTGTTGACTGCCATTTTCAAAATGGCCGCCAAATTGGGCGGGAAAATTTAACATTGTCAAATTTCAATTGAATTTGGTTTCCAAATGGGTATTGATGTCGCAAATTCAAACCAATGTTAAAAATTGTTTGTTCACCGCTATTTCAAAATCACGCCAAAAAAGGCGGGAAAATTTAACATTGTCAAATTTCAATGGAATTTGGTTTCCAAATGGGTATTGATGTCGCAAATTCAAACCAATTTTAAAAATTGTTCGTTCATTGCCATTTCAAAATGGCCACCAAAAAGGCGGGAAAATTCAACATTTTCCTATTTCAAATTTGGTTTCCAGATAAATATTGATGCATGAAAAATATGGTTTTAAAAATTGTTGTTGACTGCCGTTTACAAAATTATGTCTCAACTTTAAAACTGGTGTTGAAAGTGGCCATAAGCAAGTACATTTTTGTCAAAAATGGGCAACAAAGAAATATAGTAAAACAAGATCAGACTTTAAATACAGTTTAAGATATTGGTGGTGTTTGAGCTAACAAAGTTTGAGAGACTTAACTTCAACTGTATAACTTAAAATGTTAGCTTCATTGTGGCAACTGAAAGCCAGGTGAGCGATACAGGCTCCTGGGAGCCTCTAGTTTTACTATACTTTTGGATAATGGTTTTCCATATTATTCAATTCTAATTTTTCTGATGAGACACGCGTACAGCATCAAGAAATTAACTGATTAATTTGCAACTTCTGTATTTTTGTAATTTGTCACAACTTGTTAGAAATGTATTTACATGGAATAAGTTGTAGCATTGAGTGGTCTCACTTGACTTCTTCTTGATTTCATTTTGTGCCATGTATATTTCATTCCGGGATTTCATTCCTAGCATGATGGGTGGTGCAGACATATAAGGACACACTTACCATCTCGATAACCCGTCCCACTTCTCCTGTCTGATTCATAAGAACTTCGGATTTATATCTTATAACAGCTTATTTGACTGGATTATTGGTATACTACACTTCCTCGTTCATTTGCCTGTAAAAGACAATATGTAAATTTATCATATGAAATGTCAGTTTCAGCCATAGGTCAGTAAGTGTTTTGTGTCTGCTGATCACAAATTGAATTCGTGGTCTGAATCGTGTAATTTTAGAAACTATTGCAATAAAGGTTATCATCTTTTTACACCATTTACGTAATATTCCAACAAAATATCGTAATAATAGCAAATTGTGCTACAGCTTATTCCAATTTTGATAAAATATTTGTGTAAGGCGCATCTTAAAATGGCTTTTTCATACCATAAAATATTTATATTACTTGTTATGGTAACTTATTGCAACTTTTCTATATGTCATACTGTGCATTCTTTTTGTGCTTGGAAATTTCTCCTTTTGGAAAAAATATGAAAAATACAAAAAGACAGACTGAACAATAAATTTAATATCCCACACTTAGCCATGACAAATATTTCAAGTAAAAGCGCCAGATTCTAAATGCGATATTTTAAGATTTACAATTTCTGAGCTTCAAAAAGTCTAATAGAATATCTTGCTTTTGCAACGATCTTTCCTGAACTAAAATTTACATTGCTTGAAGGCCCAGTGGGTGATTTCATCAGTTTAATGGACTTCTCAATTGAGATTTCGAGTCTTTGTAGGTACATTTGTAATACTAAAAATTATATTCTTGTATTTTTTTGTCTCAAAAAGTAACGCACTTTCACATTCTTCGGGCATAAATTGTTATTAACTGTTCAGTAATTATGTAATAGTTACTTTATTTATAGAGATAATTTTCACGAGATATAAACTGCCCAAGAGAGATCGATATGGACTGACACATGAAAAATGCCCGAACCGTAGAAGTACCCGAGGTATTATCTATGTGTCAATCCATATTGCTATCCCAAGGGCAATATTTATCGTAATAATTCTACCTTACCCCTACGGCAGTTTAGATAAAAACTATATCCTTGCCTCTAGAAAAGTAAGTGAGAACCGAATCATCAGTCAAAAGACCGAACAATCCATGGACAATGGAAACATCGGAAACACTAAGAAACAAGGACAACACTTGAGTACTTGACAAAAGAAAAAAGGAAAATAACAAACATACAGATGAACAAAATGGACCCAATAGAAACCATTGGTGAGATCAGGTGTACCGATAGAGTAAACATCTCCTGCCTCTTACAAGACATCCGCCGTGTTGAACATGTCAACTCTGGTAATAATGTCAAATTCGATTGAAGAAAAACAAACTTTAGTTGTAGAGGGAAATATCTGTTGTCATCTGGGAAACAAATATCCCATAGCGATCCACAAGATCGTGATGTCGACTGTAAAACTTCTGTAGTGACGACTTTAATTTTTTTGGTAACGTACCCATGCTTAAGTAGTCTACTTATAAACAACTGAACTCTATCAAGGATGTCACTGTATCGACCACAAGCCCTTGAGTAGAGAGTGAGTTGTGAGATGTAAACTCCATATGCTGGTGCTTTTAGAATGTTGCTACAAAGAAATGAGAAGAGAGAAGTCATCGTGTTTGTCATACAGCCTAGTTTGTAGTGTACCTTTGTTGTCAGTTTCAAAATAAGAGTCAAGGAACGAGGCCGATGTGGAAGTATCTTTAGTATCCTTAATCTAAAGCTCTTTTGGATAAATCAGCAAAGCGAGGGTTGTTTAGTGATAAAATATCATTTATATAACGGGAGCTGCAACTAAAGGACTTGGCCAGTTTTTTTACTTTATTTTGAAGAAGCCCTTCAATGAATTCAGCTTCAGTGGAGAAACATTTTAATCACTTCCTCCTCTGTGTATTTTTTCTGTGATTCTGAGTCGTATTTCACAAATTATGCTTGTTCTCTGTTCTCTGAATTTGGCTTTACATTTAGATCATATTGGTTATTTGTTTTCTATCAGTTTTTAACATATTTGAGCTAATGGTCTTCGAAACGTTTAGATTTTATCTGCACTGAAGAGACATAAGTTGTCCAAATGCGCATATGCAGAAATTAAATTCACAGTAACTTCGGTATTTAGCTATCTTTCAGTCGAGATTTCAGTTGTTCATGAGGAATGGTAGTAGAAAACGTAGAGAAGTTTTAATGCTGTTACAATGCGATAATGATCTTAATTTTAGGATGTCAAGCAGAAGTTTTTAAAATCAACATTTCATTTACTCTGACGCTATGCTTCTAAAGGTAGGAAGCTCTTATTCGTTATGTAATTTCTTATGATAAGAACTTTCTTGTGGTACCATATTTGTAGATATTTTGACCTGAAACCTTGAAAATTCTAGAAGATGGTTGTTAGTTTAGCATGAAACTTACTTATGATTAGAGCCTTCTGATAGCGTGCAATTTGTAGGCATTTGACCTTGAACTTGCCTTATGGGCATTTTTTTAATCTAGAAGTTAGTTGCTCATTGAAAGGGTGTTTATATATAGTATGTGACTTCCCTATAATGTGACCTTCTGGCAGCACCTAGTTGTAAAAAAAATTGACATGACATTGCCCTGAGGGCAATTTTTAAGGAAAAAACTTCAAGCCTGCTTGAAGAAGTTATCCTTGCAGTGGTAGGGAGTTCCTATTTAGTTTGCGACTACTTTTTATAACATTTAATTTTTTTAAAATATTGAAATTAAGGAAATGGATAACTGTCACATTTCTGTGCATATAAGTCATTCTAATGTTGTCTTCTGACAACTCTTGTTTACTTACTAGATCTAGATGTAATTAATATTATTTTCAACTTTACAGGGCTTTTTGACAGAAATATTCTTACGCATCCGGTCTCAGTCTATGTGCTGTTAAACTAATAACGCATTGGGTTTACAATTCGGAAATTTGTAGGTTTGAAATATTTGTAGTTTTCAAAAACGACATGACATCTCCATATCCTTGATTAACATCTCTTGAGTAACCTCGGTATTTTGTCATTTGTTATTATATGATATTTTTGGTTGTTATGTACTAGTATGTAGCGTAAAGTATTTTTCTGTTTCCTTTATATACATTTATATTTTAATCAGAATAATAATTGCGTACAATTCTTTCAGATTGCTTCTAAGGACATAATTTACAAAATTCGAGCCTGAGTGTTTTGGTTAAACAATTTACAAACTGTCAAAATCTATTTGTTGCATAGACAGTACTTAAAAATGTTTCATTGTGGTCAATTTTAATTTAGATGCCACATTTCACCACATAAAAATATTTTCTATAGAGTTGAAAAACATTTCAAGTGAAAGTTAAGTTGTTATAAAGCAAACGAGAAAAATAGAATTATGAGTAAAACAAGTTTTACATGCGATATCTAGAGCGTATGAGGCATTTTTCACTCTTTTAATGGATTTTGATGGTCCTAAGATTTGATGGGTGATATAAATTTATCAGACATGCATTTTGCATAAACATGGAAAATGTTGAAAAAAAAAACCCAAAACCTCCTGTAATGAATCAAATGGGTAAAAACAAAATAATCGAACAAAATTATTCGAGGCAAAAAGACAAAGCAGGTGGAAAACACGGGAAAAATTGTCGATTGCAATGGTCCTGACTTGGTAAAGCCATTTCAAAAGAAATGGCGAGTTAGAAAAGTTTTATGGCATGCCAAACCTCGCATGCCTTTTCGGCAGTGTCCGGAATCAAGTCAACAGCAACTTTCGCTGACAGATAGTAAGTCAGTGAAGTATTTAGCCAAGTACTGAGTAAAATGATATTGTGGATTATATATTGGACGGCTGTTTTGTAAATGTCGTTCTCTAACCCTGAGAGAAAACCAATAAAAATTAATGGTTCATGTTACTTCTTTATTAACCCTAAAACAAGACCAAGGTAAAAATTTAGAATTTTTTTTTTTATTTCTTTGTACATATATCATAACGGAAACTCTGTATCATAAAACATCATCTGAAAATAACAGTGTGATATACAAGCCAACACAGATAATACCAAAGGGGGAGTATATAGAAAAAGAAGGGAAACGGGGAATGTGTCAAAGAGACAACGACACAAAGGGGAGTAATAACAACTCAAAACCACCATAAGATCTTCAATGAACGGTGAGGAAACCCCACACCCAACGGCAGGTCGGAGTCGGGTTATCAAGTTCAGCGAAATAAACATCATCCTAGACTCCTATAGGCATAAAGTAAACTAACTAGAAAACAGACAAGACACACAAAGGCTTAATGACTTAGGACAGGGGCAAACCTGCTTCGGCGGGGTTAAACTAAATTTATTGGGCCCAAACCTTCCCCCTATAGCCAATGTGATAAATCAAAAAACAATCGTAAGGCATGCTTACACTAAAATGCATGGTATATAATGAATATCTTATACTATGTTTCTGTATTTTTTCTCTGTTTTAATTCTTTCAAAGACTATGCTGACACAGATGTATTATTTTGTTTCAAAGTCTAGTCCTTGTCCCATGTGTATATAAACTGTTTACTGATAAAACTACGATTGCGTGCGCGTGTAAGAGTAAGCCAAAATAGTATCCTGCGAAATAAGTTCCAAATGGATCAAATGTTATTGATATATCTATGAGATTTATTTCATCTGGAGATTATTTTACCAGGTGAGCAGTAAATACTTACCAACTTGAGATTATTTTACCAAATGAGCTATAGCTTATTTCACGGTGGATACTATAAACCGTTAAATAAGCTCATTTTAAAATGTCACATGCGATTGTAAATATTATGAAATAACAGAGACATAAGAGTTGAAATAAAAGTTTGTTTAAAATTTAGGTTGAGGTAATTTTTGGGTTTTTGTGTAGGTAATATTCGTTTTTTGTTTTCCATCATTTTTTTATATATCTTTCGTTACATGGTCCTAAAAATATTTTAATTTGACCTGCAAGGAAGGAACATAAGTTGTCAAAATTGCTATCTGCAGAAACTAAATTTACAGTTAGTGCCCAAATGATGTAAATTCGTAACCATAATTAACAACTTATAGTTGGGAACGATGCGATAAAGCATTCAATTGTGTTTAATGCATGTAAATCCTACTTAGACATTTTGATTTTATGACGGAAGAAAGGTCATTGCAGTAATATCACATTTCCCAATTTCGTATTAATGAAAAGTAACGACAGTAGAATGCGGAAGGAATAAGAGATAAACACCAATTACATTTAAGGTGGTATGGTGTTCATAATTTTCAGGTTAAATTGCAAATCAATCTGGTAAAAAAATGGGACTGAATGTCATGTATTAGCTCAAATCTTTCACATAGGATTAAATTTTGAAAATTTAGGTAAAATAAGATAATATTTTGTTTAATATTAGCTGACCTGGCCAAAGGCCATGTGAGCTTTTGTCATCACTCGGCGTCCGTTGTCCGTCCGTCGTTTGTCTGTAAACTTTTACATTTTAATCTTCTTCTCTAAAGCAACTATGTCAAATGAAACCAAACTTAAAACAAATGTTCCTTGGCATGAGGAGACTAAAGTTTGTGATTTTGGTGCAGATCAAAAAACCAACATGGCTGCTGTGGCTAAAAAAAGAACATAGGGGTAAATTGCAGTGTTTGACTAATAACTCAAAAACCGTTACAGATATCAAAACTCTGATGAGGTAAAAATGATCAGCATGATGAGATCTATCCACTGTGCAATTTTGAAGAAAATCTGAAAACCCATCTCGGAGTTATAGCCCCTTTTCCGTTAAATTTTCAAAATTTTTGCAGTTTTTTAAATCTTTTATTTCAAAAAGTGTAACAGATTGAGGTCAAGTGTAAATTGCAAAAATGTTCAGCATATCAAGATCTACACACCCTGAAATCTTGAAGAAAATCCATAAACCCTTGTAGGAGTTATTGCGCTTTTTTCACCGAATTTTTTAAATTTTCGTATTTTTCATCTTTTATTTCCAAAACTATAGAAGATGAAGGTTAAGTGTAAATTGATGAAATGTTTGCCATGCTGTGGCGACTTCAAAATTGATATTGAAAATTGTTCCTTAACCGCCATTTTTAAAATGGCCACCAAAAAAAGGCGGGAAAATTCAACATTGTCCGATTTCAATGAAATTTGATTTCCAAGTAGATATTGATGTTGTGACTTCAAAACCGATGTTGAAAATTGTTTGTTGACTGCCATTTACAGAATGACGTCTCGACTTCAAAACTGGTGTCGAAAATGGTCCTTAGCAAGAACGTTTTTCGTCAAAAAAAGCCCAACCAAGAAATATAGTAAAACATGATCAGACTTTAAAACAGTTCAGGATATTGGAGATGTTTGAGCTACGAAAGTTTGAGAAACTGAAGATCAACTGTATAACTTACAATGTTACCTTGATTGTGGCAACTGAAAGCCATGTGAGTGATACAGGCTCCTGGGAGCCTCTGGTATATCTTGCAATTGTATTTTTTGTATTAAACATTTTAAAACAAACAGAATAGTTGAGGTCATTGAATCCGGTTTCTTATTACAAAATTAAAAGTTTCGCAGCGATACCTTTGTTAAATATTTTTGAATTGCCTCTTACATGTTTGTGTAAATCTTCACTTAAAATTATATAAATGACTGTCTCAATTTTGGGTATGAATTGCCTTGCTTTTGAAATTTCGCCTTTCCTCATTTTTGCTTCAGTGTCCTTTTGCCGATATATTTGCAATTCAATCTCTATGACATGCGATAGTTACAAAAATGCGGTATACCTAATATTTCGAGCGAAATACCAGGTATACTGCATGGAAACTAGAGGTTTCTGACCAGGAAAAAAGGGTTTTAGCTCAATTCATACCAATACCAATCAGTGCACGAGACATGATTGGAAAATGGCAAAATTCTTCTGCACTACATGCACCTTAAGTTCTGAGATATATGGCAAGCTGAAAATTGAAGAAAACACGAGACATCAACAATATAAATACAGCATTCAAAGCATTCGGTGATAAGTATTAGAAGATATTATTTGTTACTTCAATTACTATATGCGTGACTTTATGTTTGTGGAAATACAAAACATTATGTGGGTGTTTTAACGGCTGATTATATTTTCAAATGGTCTCAATTTGTAAAATATCCTAAATAATCGAAACATTCACGTTACAACAGAAACAAAAACAACTAGCCCAGACTTTTAATTTCAGCTTCAGATATATACACGATGTACATTCTCTTAAGAACCCAAGGTTTAAAGAATATTTACATCGCATCTACCCCAGGAAACTTGAAATTAAAGAGACAACCGATACACCCAATTCTGCTTCATACCTTGACCTTGTGTTATACATTGACGAAAATGGACGTCTTAAATCTAGGTTATATGACAAACGTGATGTTTTTGACTTTTCAATTGTAAACCTTCCCTTTCTCTGCAGCAATATTCCTACCTCCCCAAGATATGGATTGTACATTTCACAACTAATTCGTTACTGTAGAGTGTGCCGTTCATATAGAAACTTTGTGGAAAGAGCAAAGGCATTGTCACAAGAACTGCTGAGTCAGGGATATGTTGAGCCATTGTTACTTTCGTCCCTTCAGAAATTCTATGGCCGTCACCACGACATCACTGTAATGCAGTATCCTGTTTATAGAATTACTTTCAGGATTTTCAAAAATTTGTCAGACCTTTCGGATGTCTCGTGTTTCATCCCTTTAGATTTAGATTTACCATTTAGATCATCTCTTGATCACTTTTTATACATCTTTGAGTTTATAGTCTTCCAAATGTTAAGATTTTATCAGCACTGATGAGACATAAGTTGTCGAAATGGCCATATGCAGAAATTGAATTTACAGTAACTTCGGTATTTTGTTATTTATCTACCGTAAAATATGTTTGCCCTATAAAAAGTACTTTTTTCTATTCTCTCCATCTGTTTCAGTACCTCAGGAATGATTACGACGCTCCATACAGTATAAAGATCACTTCAATATTTCTATACAAAAGGAGGGATGTCCTGGCTCCATCCATTTGTTCTAATTCTTTTTGCTAAATGGATACAATTAATATATCCTTAAGAATTCTTTTTCTTCTTCTTCTGTTGGTTTCTTCTTCTTCTTCTTCTTCTTCTTCTTCTTCTTCTGTTGGTTTCTTCTTCTTCTTCTTCTGTTGGTTTCTTCTTCTTCTTCTGTTGGTTTCTTCTTCTTCTTCTTCTTCTGTTGGTTTCTTCTTCTTCTTCTTCTGTTGGTTTCTTCTTCTTCTGTTGGTTTCTTCTTCTTCTTCTTCTTCTGTTGGTTTCTTCTTCTTCTTCTTCTGTTGGTTTCTTCTTCTTCTTCTTCTTCTTCTGTTGGTTTCTTCTTCTTCTTCTTCTGTTGGTTTCTTCTTCTTCTTCTTCTGTTGGTTTCTTCTTCTTCTTCTGTTCTATTAAAGTGATTACGCCCTTGATCACATTTAAGGTATTAAAGTACCCTTGTCTTGTCGTACTTTTAGACATTGCAATGGTATTACTTTGTATTATATTGCGAGTTTGCTTAAAAAGATACACTGAGGTGATTTTTTATACTGTTTATACGTGTGTGCATATTGATTTCAATGTGCTTATATGTTTCTCTATCAATCAATTGGATTTTTAAGTGTAATTTTTTTTAATCACTAGTGTTTTGATTAGATACATGTTAGATGCATTTAAATATATTTGTATGCATCTTTTGTATGGAGTTAATTAATGCATTCCCCCTTTTTGACATGACTCCTCGCACAAGATCCTTTTCCATCGTATTTTAGTAAGTATTATATCAACTAATAATAGAATACTGTGCTGGATATAATACATTTCATACAGTTTTAAATATCATTGAATATTATTTTTAGTTATGAGCCTAAAGCCACATCCTTAAAAGATCAATTATGCCAGAAATAAGACAAGTATTGCCCCCAATAGAAAAAAATATGTTAAATTTGTTACTGGCCTGCTCTTCTGGTGAGCCTTTGTGTTTCACACTAATCAAATTAAAAATATTTACTGATATCTGCGAGTACTCCAATAAAGCCCCGGGGTATTTGGGGCACTCACTCCTATTTTTTATACCCCCGCAAACGAAGTTTGGGGTTATATAGGAATCACCCTGTCTGTCTGTCCGTTTGTCCGTCCGTCTGTCCACACTTCTCGTAAGCGCAACTCCTCTTAAACCACTAAAAGGATTTTGATGAAACTTTACACAAGGGAAGGACACTATATGGAGATGTGCATGAAGGAATATAAGTATTGTCCGAAACCAGGAAGGGGAGATACTTCGACTTTGACTTTTCATTGATTCCCTATTTATGGGTTACCTCGTAAGCACAACTCCTCTTAAACCACTTAAAGGATTTTGATGAAACTTTACACAAAGGAAGGACACTATATGGAAATGTTCATGAAGGAATATAATTATTGTCCAAAACCAGGAAGGGGAGATAATCTGACTTTGACTTTTCGTTGATTCCCTATTTATGGGTTTCCTCGTAAGCGCAACTCCTCTTAAACCACTTGAGGGATTTTGATGAAACTTTACACAATGGAAGGACACTATTAGGAGATGTGCATGAAAGGATATAATTTTTATCCGAAACCAGAAAGGGGAAATAATCCGACTTTGACTTTTCGTTGATTCCCTATTTATGGGTTACCTCGTAAGCGCAACTCCTCTTAAACCACTTGAAGGATTTTGATGAAACTTTACACAAAGGAAGGACACTATATGGAGATGTGCATGAAGAAATATAATAATTGTCCAGAACCAGGAAGGGGAAATAATCGAACTTGGACTTTTCATTGATTCCTCATGTATGGGTTACCTCGTAAGCGCAACTCCTCTTAAACCACTTAAAGGAATTTAATGAAATTTTACACAAAGTTAGGACACTATATGGAGATGTGCATGACGGAATATAATTATTGTCAGAAACCAGGAAGGGGAGATAATTCAACTTTGAGTTTTCATTGATTCCCTATGTAGGGGTTACCTCTTATGCACAACTCCTCTTAATCCACTTGCAGGGTTTTGATGAAACTTTAGAAAAAGGAAGAACACTATATGCAGATGTGTAAAATGTCAAATAGGCTGAAAAAAGGTGAATTTTATATTTGTCTGATTTAGACAGAGTGTTTTCATTGGAACCCTTGGGAAAAGTTTTTTCTTGAAGATTATATCATTGTGTCCATACTTGTATTGTGTCCACACTTGTACTGTGTCCGCAACTGTATTGTGTCCACACCAACTTAATTTTGCACTTACCATATCGATTCAGGGTTCAATGAGCGGGGAGTATCCCTGGCAGCCATTCGGTGAAAGCTCTTGTTTCCTGTAGTGTGTGTGTACAATCTGTGTAGAATCTCAAGAATTAGAGATAAAAAAACAACAGAAACTAATATATATTCATCTTGTTAGAATTTGACAAAAAAATGTCATCTCAGTTCATTAATTTTCGACAATTTATGCTAATCTTATTTAGAAACTATCTGTTTCCAAAGCTTTCCTGCTTACGGAGTGAACGTTTGACGCAATCAACGCTTTAACGTATCATACAATCATTAAAATTTCTTTTACAGATGTCAGTCCCTTGTGGAAAAAAACTGAAGTTTCTGTCCGAATTGTGATGAAATAGTTTTATCACTTAGTATTGGGATGAACATTTATCATTGTCTAAGACATTTTTATAGCAATCCCAGTTGAGTTGCTAGCGGATACTACCGCATTTGAAGAGTGGGTTTGACGAGATATAAAACCGTTCTAACCAACAGTTTGTTTTGATATTCCTTATGAAAACGTATAGCGTTTGTAAGTCTCGTCATGTGACCCCCGATAATTCACGATAAGATTGCAATTCGGAAACGTTTCCCGCCATACAAAATGACGTCCGAGGATTATGAAGTTCCAGTTTTCGTTTGAAACGTCACATATCTTATTTAAAAATGTAACTTCCGGGTACAATTTATGTGCCCGAAAGTTACAAAATTGGACGAGACTTACAGACCCGATTAACCCTCAATTCTTGCTATACAACAGTCTTATATATTAAAGAACAAGAAGAAGACTACTTCATATGACCCTACGTTGCGCTAATAATCGTCGACCCTCTTTATTCACCAGACACAATGCTTTTTACATAATAAAGACACACTGCTGGACGTAACAAAACGATGGTGATATATTAAATCTCATCACGCACTGATTACGGTATAGCTACTGTTGATCTATGATGACGTTCATATCTCGGACTTCCGTACAACAACAATATACCATGGAGATATTAAATGTTTTGATTTATTCGCTGTTACGTACCTACTATATTCTATGAATAAGAAACCTCAGAATAACAAATTTGATTGAAGTTCACCACTGACAGCTCTGTTGAATAACTGCGTTGTAATCATTGATGAAAATGTAAATCAGAGCAATTTGATGTTGTACTTTGTGTTATATGATTAATGCTATTTCCGAAGTTGCATTTTGTTTTTCTGATGAATTATTCTTAATACGTGCAATTTCTGCGGTAAGTGATATATCATATTACACTGTGTCCGATCGAGTACGGCAACAGTTGTTTGGTATCTACTTCCTGTCATCACAAAGATTTCAAAAATGCCTTTACCATATAGTTTAATTAATAATAATCATATTTACGCAGATACACTTATTTAGTAGTAGGGAAAGACAAAACATATTTTGTAAAGAACCACACTGAGTCAAACAAGAAGTACACTGAGAATGACGTAATCAAGATGTTGGAATTTTTAATAGATAATATTTTTGTCGAATTTGGAGGCCGTGTTTTTCAACAGACAATCGGGATTCCTATGGGAACTAACTGCGCGCCACTTTTAGCTGATCTCTTCCTTTTTCATATGAGGCGAAGTTTTTACAAGGGCTTACACAGAAAAAACAAAAACATTTAGCCCAGTCCTTCAATTTCAGCTTCCGCTACATAGACGATGTACTTTCTCTTAATAATCCAAAATTCAAGGAATATTTACACCAGATCTATCCCAATGAGCTTGAAATTAAAGAGACTACCGATACACCTACTTCAGCTTCGTATTTAGATCTTTTAATTTACATTGACGAAAAGGGACGTTTGAAATCTAAGCTGTATGACAAACGTGATGATTTTAACTTCCCAATTGTGAACTTTCCCTTTCTGAGCAGCAATATACCTGCCTCTCCAGCCTATGGAGTGTACATTTCACAGTTGATTCGTTACTGTCGGGCATGCAGTTTATACAGTGACTTTTTAGTTAGAGCAAAAACACTGTCCCAAAAGCTGCTTAGTCAGGGATTTGTTCAGCCTTTGTTACTTTCATCCCTTCAGAAATTCTATGGCCGTCACCATGACATCATTGACAGATATGACGTGTCTGTGTCCCAAATGAAAACGGACATTTTCAGCTAAATTTCACGTCTTCACGGATTTGACATAACCGGATTTGACTCAACCCCGGATTGACTCACTGATAGTGTGACGGGTGCCGCTAGCGGAGCAGGACATGCTTACCCTTCCGGAGCACCTGATGTCACTCCCGGTTTTCATGGGAGTTCACACTATGAGTGCCTTAGTTCTTAATGTTATCTTTTTATTTCCGTGCATTGTAGCTGTCTCACGTCCTTGTTTTGTCTTTGTTTGTATCTGTTACCGTTTCTGCCATGTCTTTGGACCTGATTTTTGTAGTCATCGCTTCCCTTGTTCCTTCGGTATTCTACTGCCGTTATTGCTTAATTAAAGATTGAATATAGAGTAAAATTTTCTGAAGTATAGGAATAGCCTCAAGCTAAAAACGAAAGTGTTTGGTATTTGTTTACTGATTACATTGTACCAAACATGTACACTTTCGTTTTGATTTCTCTGTAATTACATTGTTTACAAGCAAATAAATGGAATTATTTTCTTATCCTTGTACATGTATGAAGGAACATTAATAAGTGTTAAATTCTGAATGCAAAATAATTTCTATGCATTTTTTTTATTTTCTTAAAAACAGGAAATAGTTACCAAACAACCTTTGCCGTACTCGATTGGACACAGTGATATATGATTTCAATTTTATAAATTTGGAGGTCATTTCTGAGAAATGGACCTGAAATTATAAAGTCAAGTTAACAGTAAACACCCCTTATAAGTGTACTTAAATTTTGATCGGCTGTCCAAAATGTTATAATTGGTTGAATTGATTAAGAACACGTCTTCAGAAATAAGCACAATGTTTGGTTTCAATGCGAGTCATTTACTTCTCCTTTTAACTGTTCACAGAAATGGCAACATTGTATCGTGTCAGTAGTCCACATGGCAATCAGACAGTAAGTAAAACATTGTTTTCTTAATTGTCATGTTAGATTTGACAAATTACGTGTTCTTACCTTATTTATTCATTTGATGTGTTGACTTGACAGAAAATGACTTTACTGAGAACCTGATAAAATACTATTTAATTGGAATTTTGATTTTATATCATCAAAATGTGTGAAACTTTTCTCTCAGAGTCCAACATGAATTGACCGATGCCAGTAACTACAAAATATAATATGAAATATATTACCCCTTTCCCTACTGGAAACAATTTATAAGCTTTATTTCGATGAAATAAAACAACTGCTAACAAGATTGCTACACGTAGATATGTCCCCTGCCGCAGCAGTAAAGTCGACGAGGTCCCATTTCTCATGTAAAATTTTGCGAATCAAAATGGCGGCAGGATATGATAAACTGCATTAGCTGGCAAATAGCCAAGCAAAATTTCAGCAAAATCTCTTGATTGGATTATGACGAGATGTGTCCACAAAGTCTTCCTATGTTGTAGTATGCATTAAGTCGATAAAGTCCCATAACTCCCGTAAAATTTGTCGAATCGAAATGGCGATGCAATTTGATCTAGTACATATGGCAACTAACAATCCTGTAAAATTAGAATGAATTCGGAACAGCAGTTTCTTAGGAGTTGCGTATACAAGATTTGCCATTGTATAACAATGTGGAAATAATCGAAGTCCCATAACTCCAACAAAATTTAACGAATCAAAATAGGGATGCAATATGATCTAGTATTAATGGTGACTAACAATCCTGTAAAATTTGAATAAATTCTGACAAGCGGTTTCTGAGGAGTTGCGTCCACAAGATTTGCCATTGTATAACAATGTGGAAATAATCAAAGTCCCATAACTCCCACAAAATTTGACGAATCAAAATGGCGATGCAATAAGATCTAGTACTAATAGCGGCTAACAATCCTGTAAAATTTGAATACTGTAAAATTTGAATAAATTCTGACCAGCGGTTTACAAGATTTGCCATTGTATAACAATGTGGAAATAATCAAAGTTCCATAACTCCCACAAAAATTTGACGAATCAGAATGGGAATGCGATATGATCTAGTACTAATGGTGACTAACAATCCTGTAAAATTTGAATCAATTCTGACCAGCGATTTCTGAGGAGTTGCGCCAATACAAACGTGAGACACGGACGGACACACGGACGCAGACCATTACCATGCCCCTTCGTCGCTTTGCAGCGCGGGACAAAAATGCAGAACTATTACTTCTGATTTTTCGTAATAGATTGGCCCCTTCTAATCACATTACTGAGTTTACTTCATGGTGCCTGCTGTTATCATTTTTAAATCACTATTAATATTCTGTATTTTGTAATGCAGGTGAATAAATAAACTGTGTGTAACCTAATTATGTTTTGAAAATGTGTTATATCTGAATCATAACTTCAGTTCCTGGTTGCAATACACGGACAAAAAAGATCATGAAAATGTCTCTAATGGGTAGCCAGGTCTATATATTAATATATAGCCTGACGCCAATAGCCAAATGTATCATTAAAGAAAAAAACACATGAACTGTCGTAAGTAAATTTCTTCGAACTGCTACTACCACTCATGTTCAAAGACTAGAAAAGCCCTGCGATATTGTTTGGCGAAAGTTCATTGGGCGAGTCATTTCGGCAAGACTTACCTTTTTTTCCCGTTGTGTATAAATGGAAACGAATTTTTCATTGGATTTTTTAAATAATGAAATATGTTCGATTTGGGTATACTGGAAGTTCAAACATTTTCTCGACATCAACATTTCATTCCGCTTTGTGTCAAGACGCATAGTTGTATCTTCAGCAAGCAACCATAAATTTTGCTAATATAAGCGTAAACTATCAGGTATTAAGACGTATGGATCTAAATAATACAACTGTGTTAAATCATATGCTAGATGACTCCACTTTAGTGAACTATTTTCATAGTAAATAGTCATGACGATTATTTCCATATACAGTCATAATCATTGTATCAAAGCAAAATCAGCAATTTGATTTTTAAGTGCAAAATTTAGCAACACTATAGGAAATATATAATTACATATTTACATGATCTTATTGTGTACAAACGTAATAACCCTTACAGTACTAGATCTGATAAACTTACAATATTATACAAAAATGTACTACAAAATAAGCAGCTTACCATCAAATTCTTAGACAATTTTCATTTAAATGTCTTCGCTTAAGTCGGTAAAAGGTTTAAAAATGTCGGTTTTTGTGCATGCTGGCAGTGATTTCACTCTCAGTTCCGAATGTTAAAAGAGTTCTTCTCTGTCACTGTAAGCTTTCGACAGAAAATATAACAAAATATAAAAAAAGCATAATTTGTTGATATTATTAAGGCTTTTAATTACCAGGTTTTCTTTACAGTGATACTTGAGGGGGCCGATTGGGTGATCGGGGATTTCAATTCCCCGTGATTCGTTTTCCATTTCATTAATTTGTCGTGAATCGTTATTAGAACATCGCCGTGAATCGTTCTTGATCAAATTGACAAAATGAATTTTCCGTGAACTGTGATTGGTCCGAATAAATTTTTCGTGATTCGTGATGAGACCCCCCATCAGGCCCCTCATACTTATTTCAAATACTTTATGCATTGTATCATTTGTGTTCCATTGATTTCTTTAAAATGCCATCTTTGACAGAATTGCAGCAAAACATATTGTGTTACTGTGTTACTGTGATGTTTATAACCTTATTGAATCTATGGTTGACATTTTTGCATTGGTGAAAGGATTTGTTTCTTAAGTATTAAAATCCCGTGTTGTGAAATGATTTGTTACCGGAGTATTCACTCCATGGTGGTGTTAAAAGTGTGTATGCATTTGTTGCACGAGTTTTAATTAAATTTGTTATCTGTGTATTAAATTCCTGGTGGTTAGAATAACGAAATACCAAAGTTCCTATATATATGTACCTAATCTTCCAATGACAATTTCGGCAACTTATGTCTATTCAGTGCAGGTCAACTCAAACAATAAGAATTTAGAAGTCCTAAAGATATTTAAAAGTTTATTGAAATGGTGAATAAAAGGATATGGAGTAAATACACATGAGACAAAGTCTCTACAAATACATGGTAAAAAACAAGCAAAGGAACAATGCTTTTATTGTAGTTCTTCATCTTGAAGTCACCATGAGGCCTTCAACAATGAGCTTTGCTCATACCTCATAGTAAGTTCAAGACGGCCCCTAGCACCGGTTTAAGCGGAATTCTTTGCTAATTGTCGAGCAACACTACATCTTATTTATTACATAGGTTTTAATTTTCTTGTGGGTTAAAAAAAATTTTTGCCTCAATGTTGAGAAGCATAGGTATTGATTTTCTTGTGGATTAAAAGGGTTTTTTGCTTCTCTGTTGAGAAAAGACTTTTGTCTGTATACATGTTTACACACAGAGATTGTATGAAAGGATTAGCTGCCAAAATATTCTATCCAGGTGGTTTGGTGAAAAAGGACTTGTTCCTAGATATTCACTTCCTAATGCTGTATACATGCAAAGCCTTACTGCAAAGGTATTTACATGTTATGAAAGTGCTTACACCATTTTTTTATGAAATAGCATTTATACTTACCATTTTTATGTGGAAATATTGTGGAATGTCAGGTGAGATCTCATTTTCCTTTACAAATGCATCAGTCATTTTCCTATGTCATTCATGTTAAGTTTTGGTGTTGGTTTTGAAGTTGTTTTGCATCATATAATGAAAAGCTGATTTTATTGTAAAGAGTTGTGTTAAAGTTGAAATAGGCTCTTTAAGTCTTCTCGTCATGTGACCTCCGATATTCTTGTTACCGGTTACCATCTGCCTATATAGTACTATAAGAAATTGATTGATATGGTTCACAGTTCAAATTAAGCATGGGATTCAATTTCTCTCGACCAGAATAGTTTGTTCTTCAAGAATTCTACATTTTATAACTTTAATCAAGACTGAAATTAAACAATATAACAAATTTTATTTGTAACGCCATGTGAAATTTGTCTCGAAAGTGAGAAAGTCGGATGACGCTTTTAGTGCATTTAGCTCGAGTTGCAGCCAGAACGAGACTTACAGGCCGTATTATTATAAGTCAATGTCTTGCCAGTTAATAGTCTTGTCGTTGGGTAAAGCGTTCAGTATTAAGGGAAAAAAATAATCACAGTTCAGACTGAAACTTCAAAATTTTCAAGGGACTGGTATCAGATAAATAGCTTTTGAGCTGCTGATGAGGAATAAATTTCCGAAATGGCCATACAGCTCATTAAAATTATTCAGTTGGAGTTAACATATGTGTTATGGTCTCATGTTCATTTACTCCATATCCTTTCGTAAAATACAAAATTTTGAATGTTCCTATGGGATTGACTTTTTTAAATCCATGATTTATAAGGCGGTCACGGAAATAACTTACCTAATGAGAAAGTCAGAAAAATTAGTACTAGATCTCGCGTAAAGACATGCGCCCTGTAAGCAAGAGAAGTAGGAATATTGCTCTCGTTAGGAAAATTGAGAATTTTGAAATTAAAGTCGTCCCTTTTCTCGTAAATTGTATTACTGAGATGACTATTTTCGTTAAATTTGAGATCCAACTCCAAAAAATATATAAAACAACTGTTCCTCATAATGTCATTATTTCATCGTTATTTGTTAGTAATTAATAGACGTTTTAGTCTTAACATCAAGCTTACATTATATGTATATATTACTAGATACATTTTGATAGAGCAACTTTCTACCCTTTATTTATATTCATGCTTGCATGTGTTATCTTGTACTTTAAGAAATATCCTTTTAAAGTTTGTTTTATTGATTACACATTTTTACATGTATATATCCTCCGTTTCCTATCATTTTTTTACCTAATTACCATGCCTCAGAGTTGCTTTCCGCTTGTTATCAGGTTCCGGCAAGTAATAAGGTTTGATCTCTTAAGAATTTTCTTGCTTCTTTACAGTTATTTTTTCTTACAAAAATCAATTTACAGTAGAACTGTGTGTTACAAATTAATATCTATATTACTGTTTGGAATGGGTACAAGATATTATAACAGTAGATGTCACAAAAACAAGGAACACTCAAAATAAGTAAAGGTATAACAAACACTTACCAACAATCTTGTACGTCAGGTTTGGTAATTCAAAATTATCATTTTAATTCTGATTTGATATCACTTGAAATCTAAGCTATATGACAAACGTGATTACTTGGCCAATTATGAACTTTCCCTTCCTGAGCAGCAATTTACCAACCTCTCCAGCCTATGGAGTGTACATTTCACAGTTTATTCGTTACTGTCGAGCATGCAGTATTTATAATGATTTTTGAATAGAGCAAAAACACTGTCCTAAAAGCTGCTTAGTCAGGGGTTTATTCAGTCTATCTTACTTTCATCCCTTCAGAAATTCTATGGCCATCACCATAACATCATTGAAAGATATGACATGTCTGTATCAGATGAAAACGGACATGTTCAGCTAGATTGAACGGATTTGGCAGAACCGGTTTTGAATCAACCCTGGATTGACTCACTGACAGTGACGGGTGCCACTAGTGGAGCAAGACATGGGTATCCTTCCGGAGCACCTGATGTCACTCCAGGTTTTCATGGGAGTTCACACTATGAGTACCTTAGTTCTTAATTTCGTCTTTTTATTTCCGTGCATTGTGGCTCTCTCACGTCCTTGTTTTGTCTTTGTTTTTCTCGATTGCCGTTTTTGCCATGCCTTTGGACTTAGTTTTCGTGATCATCACTTCCCTTCTTCCTTCGGTATTCTACTTCCGTTGTTTGAGAAATTTGATAAATTATCATTTGAGCCTCAGAGATTGATTAGAAAACAGAATATACAAAAGTTATATTGCATGTTAAAATAGTTCCAAAGAGAACAATATTTAATATATTTTAATGTATTTTCTAAGAATCAATTAGTAATCAGTAACCTCGGTGTTTTGTTATTTATATAATCGAATGAACTTCCAAATGTTTTGGTTTGATCTGCACTGATGAGACATAAGTTGTCGAAATGCGCATATGCAGAAAATTAACAGTAAATTCGGTATTTTGTTATTATATATCATACAATGTAATTATTATAAAGAAGAATATATTTCTTGAAAATATATTTTTTATTCAATATTTTAATTTCGTCTTGCATTAAATTATTCAGACAGAGGATAAAATAACTAATTTCGTGTAACTGTAAATTAAAAATATAATAATTGCAAGCTGCAGTATATGCAGTCTATGAAAAAGTTCGATACCATGTTAAATATACGTACATAAAATAAATTTTTGTTTTTTTTATGTTTATTTGGTTCCAAATGTCCTACAGCTACTTTTTGCCTATTTTGTTCGTTCTGCTTACAATAATTGTGATTTAGACAAAATGTGTAAATTCAATAGCTTACAATAAAAATTTGAAAGACTATTTTACCTCCATCAGAAGCCCAGACCATGAAGTGTCCTTATTTCAATGGATAAAAAAGATGTTACAAAATCATTATGGAGGATTTTTGCTATGAGCTATATAAGGCGATATCATCAAATCAAACTGTTTTCTATTTACTTGACAATTCGTTTGCATTAATTTTTTATCCATCATTTTTTGCATGAACAAGCTTGCTTTGAAAATGTATTCTTTTTAAGATGGATCAACAAAAATACGATTGATAATATTTCGATCAACTGAATTTCCATATCTACATTAATATAGTAAACACTAATGTATAGAGACTAGATTTTGATTCAAATGAGAACTCCTTCAACCTTTCATATCGAAAATTAGTTTTATGTTCTTTTAAAGATAATGAGAATTCTGACACAATGACAGCTGAAGAACATTCATGACAGTTGTTAATTAAAATTGGAGCATGATAATCTCTTCATATGTTATTTGAAAGAAAAAACCTGAGAGTTCTTCTACATTTATTGTATTTGCTCTACACATTGAACATCGTCATGAGTTGTTTGTTATTACTTTGTGGTGTGATATGATTTTGAATAGTTATCACTTATCCCATCCTGTATAGCTTTGTCCTGTGATGATTTTGGTTTTCCTTTTTAGATCATATTGGCAATAAGTCCTCTTTCAGCTTTTTAACATATTTCGATTCATGGATTTCCAAATGTTTTGATTTAATCTGCACTTGTCGTAATGCATACGTGCAGAAACTAAATTAACAGTAACTTCGGTATTTTGTTATTTGAATATTATGGGGGTCATGAGGTTCCTCACTGTGTTGAAGACCGCACGGTGACCCCTAGATGCTTTGTTTTGGGTCGTTTTAACCTGGATATGGGATGTTGTCTCCTTGACATTTACCCCATTTCCTTTCTTTTTACATCTTCATTGGGGTTCATAACGACTTTGAATATTGTCACGAGTGGTTCATGATAATGACCAAATATCGCACCGAAGTACCTTGAACATTTGTAATTACTTTGAATATAGGAATGAGCGGTTCATGGAGACTAAATATCGCCTAAGTTGCTTAACGATGACTGAACATCGCTATTCTCCCCTTTCGAGATTGTGGTCATGGAGTTAGTAGTCTACCTGTATTGGGTTTAATGCGTATGTTTATTATGCTATTGTGAAATGGGACAGATAAAGGAGAGGTTTGGGTACCCATAAATCGGTTTAAACCTACTGCTGGCTTTTGCTAGTGCCGGTAACAAGATCGGCTGTCCCGTGTATCTACCGTTGTTTACGCTTGTCTTATTTGTGTTTTTTCTGTGTACTTCGCCTGCAAATTATGGCATGTAATTCATTTACTATAGAACTCGACTGAAGAGGGGGTTATGTTGCACCTTATTGTGAACCCATTATAGATGTTTGAACTGCTAAGCATTTGTCGAATTTTAAATCGTGATTTGTAGACACAAAATGTTCATACTGTTTCCTTTAGTTTGACAAAGTAGACACGTGTTGTGGAAAATGTTTTAAAAAATCGCTAGTTTTATATTGAAATTAAACATTAAACTTTTAGATCAAATATGATAAAGTAAAGCGCAAGTAGAACTTTAACTCATTATGCAATAAAGAGTTAAATTATGAATGACAAGTGTTTGGTGCAGAACGGGAATTTACTTATGAATTTTTTATGAATGGGATGTTTTTTCATATCAAAATCAAAACAAATGCATTTGCTACTTGAAAGTCTGATTGAAATCTTTGAAATGTGATTTAAAAAAAATTGATTTTACTAGCAAAAATGAAACCGACACAATGTAAATATTTCCTGTGATTTTCAGATCTTAAAAAATATGACGTATTGAGTTGTCATATAAACTAAAATCACTGTAATTATGAGTCTTTCTTGTTATATTTAGTGTCTTTATAATCTTTAGGAAGGTGATGACCTTGTAAAAAAATCACACAAATAAGATTTCATGTTATGTAATTTTGTAGAATGAATGGATATGGATAATTAAAAGTAGCAATAACATATTCCGCAGTTTATTGCTATTCTAAGGATGACAATCGAACATTTTGACTTCTTGGTTTGACCAAGTTTCCAAATGTTGTTTGCAAATTTTTACTTTTGAGTTTCTTTTGTTTGTTCCGTATATTACATATTTCCTGATCTTGTTTGTTAGTATGTTTCATTCACTCCAAAATAGGGTTGAATAGGGGCAAGTCAAATAAAAAACTAGTTAAGTCAACAAGTAATCCTGTTTCATCTTGACCTTCATTCATTTTTTCAGACACATACATTTGCACAGAAATTTGGTTTCTTTGAATTTGAAAAAGAAAATTAAAGAATGTATTTGATTGGATAGGAAGCAACTTGTACTTTGTAGCATTATAAATTAGCATCTGTCAATGTTATTAGATATATTCTTATTCTACAGAAAAATTCTTATATTGATCATTACTTTATTGGTGATCTTTACAAAAGTTATTTCGAATTCACAATGTATTATTTATCCTTTTGTAAGGGAACAAGTATCAGAACCATTTTTTACTTATTAATCACAATTTTATAATAATATAATTGTAAAATTTGACATTTATATAATATAATTGTGGTTCTTTTCAAGCTACATGAAATAATGAGCGAGTATTAAATGGTATAACTGTTTTGCATGGAGAACAACAAAATATATGTACAAGATAGAAAAGGCCAAAATTTTCGGAATTAACTCCTTTTGCAAGGTTAAAAAAAGAAGAACAGGACATCACTGTGGACCGAGACAGCGTCACTTCAGAAGTGACGCGATGACGACAACAGAAGTGACGCGTGTCTCGGTTGCAAAAGGAGTTAACTCCGAAAATTTAGGCTTTTTCTATCTTGAACATATGCTTTTTAGATTTTAGTTTTATTTCATATTTTTATTTTGCTGTTCTCCATGCACGACAGCTGTACTAACGTTCTTATTTTGTCTAATTTATATGACATTAAGCTGTCTCGCAACGTATATTTTTATTAAATGGTTGCATATCATTGAATATTTACTTCATTTATGTAATTTTTGAAATATAATTTAAAAAGAAAGGATAACAGGAAACACCGATAATGACTGATGAAAGTTAACTGTACAAGAAAAACAAATATGAAAGACAAAGACGAACGTAAACAACGATAGTTACTCGAAATAGCCGGTTAAACTAGTTTATGAGTACCCATACCTCCCCTTTCTCTATCACGTTTCCTTAAAGTACAATTAACATAAGAATTAACCCAATAGAACTCTTCTTAAAGTGTTGTTATCTTTTCCTAGCTTGGAACTCTTCTGTCAAGTGGGGGTAAAACACCCTCAACTTCCGGTTATCATTACTCTTAATGGCAAGAGAAATTGCTGGATATATCAAAATAAAATTTATCCTAAAAAAACAAGAATCTAAAATTACAAAATTAGGAAATTTAAGAGCATTATATCTATAAATTGTTCTATTTAACAAATATATATATTTATTAACTTGATAAAATAAAAAAAAATAATATGATGCTATCAAAAATACATTAATTCTTGGCCAATTGTAAAATCTAGAATTTAATGGAAGATATCTCCAAAAAGCCAATTCTAACATAGGTGATAACCGGAACTGTTTAACTGTATCTTAATGCCGAAAAAGAAGTGCGGACTATTTTTTTCTGAAAAGGCCTATACAGGTAGACTACTTATTGGTTATTGGACGTTTATTTTTGTTTTTGTTTTTTGTTTGTTTATTTTTCATTGATTTATTTACTGTTTTACTTTTTGGGACCATTTAGGGCTTGCTATGTGGTGTGAGGTTCCTCACTGTGTTAAAGACCGTACGGTGACCCCTAGATGCTTTGTTTTGGGATCGTTTTAACCTGGAGATTGAATATTGTCTCCTTGACATTTATCCAAATTCTGTTCTTTTTCATAACTACATGACCACTGTTTTGAAATGGTCGGAGAGTTATTTTTAACGCTTAGAACTGGAAGGGTTTAAAAAAAAAGTTGACAAAAGGAATAAGGGCAATAATGCGCTGTAATTTGATCACGAAAGGTTTACACTAAAACAAATCCACCAATGGAAGATAAAAATATATATTATTACAGAAAAATATAATTCACACAACCAGGGACAATCTTGTATCATACTATACTTACTTAAAAGCCTTTTCAATTTTTGTCTCGAAAATGTATTGTAATTTTTACTTGATTTAAGAGTTTGACGGATTCTTTGAATTTCTGAGTCTATCTGATTTTTACCTGTATGGTCATTTGCTGAACTTAAATTTATTGCACTTTTGCTATGTATTTCTTTCACAATAGATGGATGTCAGTGTTGTCAGAATTTTGGAGCAAAAGCTACAATGTATTCCGTTGATTATGATAATGAGTACTTCTTTTCTGACTATTTTTTGAATCATGGCTTCCCAAATTACTTGATTTTAATGCTTCTGATCAGAGGATACTCCTTGAAACACGTGTACAGTATAACAAAATGGACTGTTAATTTTCAACTGGGTATTTCTGTATTTTGAACCATTGGACCGATGCCGCAGCTGGTGGCCCAGAGGTCCTCGAGGGTATTCACCAGTCCAATAGAAAATTTCACCTTGCGTTTTATAAAAAATAATTGAAAGTGATATTCGTCTAAGTAAATTTAGTATGGAGTTCGAAAGATTTACTCTGAAAGGATTAATCAGTGTAATATCTATTTTTCCATACTATATTGAAATGCTTTCTATTAGGTGAACTAACTGATCACAAACATAAAACTGATAGTAATGATGAGTTTCTGTGTTATAATATGTTTTCTCTGACGGATATGTTTCATCACTTGTCTGTAACAGTGTAAAATCCGATACTATCTGTTTAATCAAGCCGTGTCAGTAGTAATCAGCAAGTTTCTAGTCTGTACTCTATTTA